>PVIJ01005126.1:13117-107937 GCA_004024925.1 Scalopus aquaticus
GAGAGAGAGAGAGAGAGAGAGAGAGAGAGAGAGAGAGAGAGAGAGAGAGAGAGAGAGAGAGAGAGAGAGAGAGAGAGAGAATTCCAGGTTCTCCTAGTCAAGAATTTCCTTATACAAAAATCCAGGAAAGCTCACAGCTACAATGTTGATCTTGGTAACTTACCAGAAGGAACCTGCATTTCACCTACACCCACTTCTAAGGATTTCTCGGGGGATTTGTTGTTCTACTTTTTTTGTTAGGAGAAAAAGATCTCTAATATTTTTGGCCAACACCTTACAAGATAATTGTTTATTTCATTGCAAGCATACACAACCACCTAACTTTATATAAATAGAATCATCCTCTATGGTACTATTTTTATAATCTACCTTTTTTTTTAACTAACAATATGTCACATTTATCTTTCCATTGTTTTTGTTTTTTATTTTATTTTTTAAAAAGATTTATTTATTTATGTATGCAAGCTGGGGTACAGGCCAGAGGCGTGGGGTGGCGAAAGGGTTCACCAGAAACAGTGGGGAGCAGAACAGGCAGATCGACGGAAACACACTGCTGAGGGGAGCAGCGGGAGAGGCAGGAGAGGTCTGCCGCGCCATGTGGGAATCTCCCCGGCCGGGCGTCGAACCTGTGTCTTACTGCCTACAGCTCCACAGTGTAGCGCCTAACCACTGTGCCACCAGGGAGGCCCTGTTTTTTTTTTAAGATTTATTTATTTATGCATAGAAGCTGGGGTACAGGCCAGAGGCTTGGGGCAGCGAGAGGGTTCACCAGAGACAGAGTGGGGAGCAGAACAGGCAGATCAACGGAAATACACTGCTGAGGGGAGCAGCGGGCGAGGCAGGAGAGGTCTGCCGTGCCATGTGGGAATCTCCCTGGCCGGGCGTCAAACCTGCGTGTCACCACTGCCTACAGCTCCACAGTGCAGTGCTTAACTGCTGTGACACCAGGGAGGCCCTGCTTTTAGTTTATTAATGGAAAATAAAGGTCTATGCAACCAAGGAGAATACACAACTACAACATTAGTTTGGGCCACACAATCAGTAATACCTATGGGCTCACAGTATAGAAAACACTGGAAAGGTACTCTGGCATCTTAATTTTTCAGAGTCCATAATCTATCCAAGCATACAGATGAGCTCTCTAAGTCACAAATTGGTGAGGAAGCTTCAATGAAGTGGGTAATAGTAAGTTACCTCACAGTTTTTTTGAGAAACGGTGATCATTTTGGCATAGATCATCTCAGCTGTCCTAGAAGGTAGGTTCTATCATTGTCCCCATTTTACAGGTGAGAACACTGAGACACAAAAATACATCCAATGTCCCAAAAGTCAGAATGCAAACCTATGCAGTCTAACCCCTAAGCCCATGCGCCTGCATACTATTTTGTCTTGCTGTTGTTGGAGCACAAAAGACAAGGTCACCAGATGGAATAGGGCTCAGTCAGGGAAAGCTTCCCAAAGGCAGTGTGTTTTGAGCTGATTTATTATTATTATTATTTATAAATTTTGAGAGTTTATTTTTTTAAGATTTATTTATTTATGCATACAAGCTGGGGTGCAGGCCAGAGGTGTGGGGCGGTGAGAGGGTTCACCAGAGACAGAGTGGGGAGCAGAACAGGCAGAATGACTGAAATACACTGCTGAGGGGAGCAGCGGGCGAGACAGGAGAGATCTGCTGTGCCATGTGGGGATCTCCCGGCCAGGGATCAAACTCCCACAGCCATAGCTGCCAACAGCTCCACAGCACAACACTTAACCCGTTGCACCACCAGGGAGGCCCCTGAGCTGATTTTTTAAAGACCTCTGTTCCTTTCACCTAACCATGACCTCTGATTTGAGGACTATCACTGACCATCACAAGTAAGAGAAAATAATTCCAGCAACCCTGAGTCACCAACCATTTCTAATGGAAGGCTAAGTGACTACAGAGGAACCACTCCAAGGAACGCCTCCAGCTCATTTAGAACCCTGGTGAATAAGATGGAAGACTAAGTAACTATGAAAAGTGTGCTGCTGACTGGTGTTTATTGGTATGGAAGAAGTCCATGCCATGTTGATAAATGTAGCATGATTCCAATGAAACTGAAGACACCAGTACAAGAAAAAAAGGCTAAAAGTATACATGCCAAATATCTATAGCATTCTCTCTTACTGCTGATTTCTCTATGTGTGTGTATGTACTTTAATATATCACATATCTACACACAGTATCTATTTCTGTTTTTTCTGGACATTTATAAAAATTAAGTATTACTTTCATAGACAGGGGAAAGACTCATTTGAAAGCTTTTTCCTTTGGAGGTTAGAAAGCTGTGGAAAGAGTAACAAGTGGCACACTCCCAAGGACAAGGAAAAAGAACATGTGTAGCAATGACTAGAAACTTTCCACACACCTTTTAACTAAACTTCTTCTAGCACCACTAGGTCATAAAAGTTTATTTCCCTTTTCATTAGATAAACTGGAATTATCCTGGCCATACTGCAGTTAAAATTTATATCTGCAGGGCCTCCCTGGTGGTACAACAGGTTAAGCACAGCGCTGTGGAGCTGTCAGCAGCTGCGGCACGAGTTTGATGCCCGGCCAGGGAGATTCCCACATGACGGGCATGACAGACCTCTCCTGCCTCGCCCGCTGCTCCCATCAGCAGTGTATTTCGGTCGATCTGCCTCTTCTGCTCCCCACTCTGTCTCTGGTGAACCCTCTCACTGTCCCATACCTCTGGCCTGTACCCCAGCTTGTGTGCATACATAAATAAATCTTTTAAAAAATTTATATCTGCTGAGTTTCAAATTTGAATTTTAAAAAGCTCAGTACTCCATGCTTTTCATGTTTTATGAGTTTCAAACAGGCTGCCCCAGACTTAAAACTGCCCTTAGTCATGAGGACACCAGGGTCCCTGAAGTGGCTGGTGGTACGGGGATGTAGCCGTGACATCCACACGGGGCAGGTCCCATCACCAGGGACCCCAGCCGGGAAGTACATGTCTTGTCCTGTAGACCTGAAGTGGCTACCATCCCTCTGTCATGAGTTTGCCATATGCCCCCTTTTTAGGACACATCCCACCCTGTCAATCTTCAATGGGCTTCACCAAGAATGAGGAATCTCTTCAAAAGTAGCACACTTCATTTTTTAATCATGGTAAAATACATGTTAATATCAAATTTATCATTTGTTGTATGATCACCACCTCTATCTAGTTCCCAAACATTTTTACCATCCTAAAGAAACAGTCACTCCATTTGCCTTCTTCCCCTCAGCCCTCTACCTATCTGGAAACCACTGATCTTCTGTCTCTGCAGATTTGCCAATTCTAGACATTTCATGTAAATGGAATCATAAAGTATGTGGTCTTTTGTGTCTGGCTTCTCTCACTTAATATATTTTCATGTTCACCCATTTCATAGCATATATCTGCACATCATTCCTTTTCATGGTTGAATAATATTCCACTGCATAAATGTGTAACATTTTGCTTACCTATTCATACATGGATGGGCATTTACCTTGCTTCCACCTTCTGGCTGTTGTTAACAGTGTTGATATAAACATTCATATAAGAGCGTTTGCTTCAATATCTGCTTCAGTTCTTTGTGAATATATCCCCAGGAGTGGAGCAGATGGTGATTCTGTGATTAACTCATTGAGGACTCTCAAACTATATTTTACATACTCCATTATTGCTTAGCAGAAAACATGGAAACAAATGACAAACTTCCATCAAACATAGCCTTTCCTAGTGCTTGACAATGGATGAATGGATTAAGACGATGTGGTGT
The DNA here is from genome assembly GCA_004024925.1 of Scalopus aquaticus. Taxonomy (NCBI): domain Eukaryota; kingdom Metazoa; phylum Chordata; class Mammalia; order Eulipotyphla; family Talpidae; genus Scalopus; species Scalopus aquaticus. The sequence goes on from PVIJ01005126.1 coordinate 16,895, forward strand.
ATACACACAGTGGAATACTACACAGTCGTTAAAAAGATGAAATCTTGACATTTTCAACAACATGGATAAACCTTGAAAGAATTATGCTAAACTAAATAAGTCAAAAGGGGAAAGACAAACACCATATGATTTCACTTATTTGTGGAATATAAAGAAAAGCAAAAGCAAACAAACACAACAAAAGCAAAAACAAACAGTTAAACTCCACAACAAAATGGTGGTTATGAAAGGAGAAGGTATTTGCTGGTGGATGGTGATTGGACTTTTGGTGGTGGGTGTGATGTGAAATATATAGTTGTTGAGATGTGTACAGCTGCTGAATCCTACACATATTGTAAACCTGTGTTACCTCAATAAAAAGAAAAATAAACAGATACAAATAAAACATAGCCTTTCCTCACCAAAGCCTTTAGAGCAAACTGGAATAAGATCTGAGGGCAAAGTCTGATCGTGGTACTTCCTGCCAATCATTTAAAGTAAATAAAAGTGCATTTAAAAAGCAGTTGTATTTGTTTTGCTCTGGTGTTCTGTGTTTACTATCTCTAATCTGAAAGATGCAAGTGGCAAATCATCTTCCTTTATCCAACATAGCACTACCTTCCTGACATTAATATTTAATATTTTATACTGATCATCACATCACATATTATTTAATCTTTTAAGGGATACTACCAGGATTTCTTCTCAGCTTTGTCATAAGATCAAAAAAAAAAAAAAAAAAAAAGCCAAGCTGCTCTAGGGCACTGAATCTCAGGGTATTTTCTTAATGAATCATCAAAGTCTGAGCAACATCTTTCCAACAAACTTAAAAAAGTTAGTTTTGATGCAAACAAGAGTCTAAGCCTTAAGCCTTAAGGCTTACAAGAAAATCTGTTTGAGGCTGAATTTAACCAAACAGTAATTTCGATGACAATTAGGTAGCACACTTTATCATTTCCTCCAATTTGATATTCAACAAATAAAATGTTTCACTTCCTGTAATCAGAAGCCAGGCACACCTGCTCACATCTGCTCAGGCTCTCTCTTACACCCACGGGCTGAAGCTGCCCGAAGAGAGCAGAACACACTTATCATCACTTTTCACCATCACTCACATCCTAGCCTGGAAAACCACTAGACTAGCAGAGGGTAGTAGAGACAGTTGATAAATATGTCAGAGGAAGGAGAAATGGAAAGCTAACACTGAAGTGGGGGTAATACAAATGTCTGACCAAAGAGAGTTTGCTACCAGTCTAATTGTAATTCACAACCATTGACAGAGACGTTCAATTCACCAAGAACAGAGCTATCACCCACATGGGCACTGTCCACCAGGGCGTACGTCTAAAACACAAATAACATTCCCTAAACCCTTTCCTACTTTCCTTTACTCCAACCTAATATGTAATTTTTCTTTCTCATTCTGTTTATTGTCATTATCCCCCCCACTATATTGTAAGTTTCACAATGCACAGGGCCACTTCTCTCTTTTATGCCCTGTTGAATCCCAAACATCTTAAATGGCTCCTGGCACATAGTAAGAAATCTATAATGATCTGTTCTGTTGAAGAATGAAAAATAAGGGTTAAGTTAGCAAGGTATGGAAAGCATATAACATAGCACCTGAACTATGAATGCTCAATAAAAGATAGTAATTCGTATTATTTCCATCATCCCAAAATAGAAACAGTTTCAAGTTGTGTTAAACTGCAAGAGTTACTTCTCTTAAACAAGTTACACTGGGAAAATATGAAATGTTTTTTAATGACTGAAATCATAAAATTATCTACAGAATGTAAAAGGAAAAGGATACGCTTGTTTAAAACAGTCATATTCAGGACTAAGTCTGAACTGATAAAATAGAAAGCTCCAGGTGTTCCTTCTTTTATACAATAGATGTATTTGAGAATTTCCATGAATACTTAACTGTTAGAAATCAAATTAGATACCCCCTTTCACTCTCTGTAACATAAACACATTCTATCTTCATTTTGGACATTATTAATTGGCAATGGCACATAACACCTTACTTTTAAATTCATCTAATTTCTGTCAAGTTCTTAATGACAAGCAAGCACAATGAACCCTGAAATAAGTCCTTTGGAAACTAAAGAATCTTTTGACAGTGTAGATAATTACTGATTTTTTACATATTTTCTCAAAGAGAAGTACATCTCCATTGAAAATCAAGGACCCTGTTTTCTTATTCCAAAGAAATGTTTTCTATTACTGCTCTTATCTTCATTTCACATCAAAAACAATGGTTTTTCCTGTTTTGACATGTAGTGGAATGTACATGGTAATTTTGATTTATTTAGTTTGAAATCCAGTATGTCTCAGTGTACTCAACTTTGGGGCTGTTAAATATAGACAAACAAAATGAGATATTCTCATGAAGTTATGAGCAATTGCCGTATATTAACAATAATCTTCACAGAGGTATAATTTTAGAAATGTTTTAAAATGCTAATCTATAATTCTTCTATAATTTGGTATAATGTGCATTTAACAAAACTAAGACAACAGTGTTTTTTGTTTTTTAATCATGTCAAGATTTTTTGCTGACAGCAAATGGAAGTCTGGATGATGGTATTTAACTTGCAATGTGGGCAGAAAGGAAATGAATATTCATTTCATTTATGAGTAAAGTTATTCATTTTCCTTTATTTCATTACCTTCCTTGTCATTAACACCCATCCTGTGCTCAGGGATTATTTGTCTCCAAGCAAACCCCAGCTGTTTGGCATTTTGTTTTAACTTTTCTTACTAGTTGCCAGATGTTTTGGAGACCACGCTGAGCCATGTGACAATGGTGGGATGGGGTGGGTGTACTGACGTGAGGGCAGCCCCACAGAAACTCACAGGTATATACTGATCACAAAATGGGTGGAATACAAGACCAGATCTGTGCTTACAGTAAATTTAGTAATTCAAGACTTCCTCACATCAGAACATAACAAACAAAATATAATCCGATTCTTCTTTCTTTCTGAACATATGCTTTAAAATATAAAATGCTATCTTCCCTGGTGGTGTAAGGGATTAAGTCTCAGCACTATGATGCAATCAGGAGCCACTGCAGCTAGAGTTCGATCCCAGGCCAGGGAGCTAACCCATATGGCGCAGCAGACCTCTCCTGTCTCACCCGCTGCTCCCCTCAGCAGTGTATTTCAGTCATTCCACCTGTTCTGCTCCCCATTCCTTCTCTGGTGAATGCTCTCACCACCACCCCACCTCTGGCCTATGCCCTGGCTCTTGTATGCATAAATAAATCTTTAAAAAATCAAATATAAAATGTGTATTTTAAAATATACATTATAAAAGGAGTTCATTTTCAAATTGTAGAGAATATGGACAATATATTAAAGAAAACAGAAAAACAAGAGAAACCATACTTATGCCCACCATCCAAATATAACCACATAAACAATCTGGTACACTTCTTTGCAATCTCTTTTCTATGCATGGGTATTTGTCCTTTTTTTCCTTAATATTTTAATTATATTTTATGGTCTGTTTTTTTTCATTTAACTAATATGACATTTCCATGCTATCACATATTCTTCTGAAAGCAAAATGATAAATCATACTTCTGTTATTGGGATATTTTGTGGGTCCTTTTCAAATGTTTATATAAATCATAATATAAGGAATATCTTTATTTGTAAACATCTACCTGTATGTAAAATTATTTCCTTAAGAAATTATTATTTTAGAAATACAATTAGGTGGGCAAAAGAAAGATGCATTTTAAAATATCCTGGATGCATGATGTTAGGTTGCTTTTACCCTCCAGCAATGAGCAAAAGCCCACGACAATGGATGTTATGATTTGTTAAATTGTTTCCTAATTCAACAGGTAAACATGATATCTTATTTAAATCAACTATTGATTACTAAAAAACTTGAAAATCTCTTGTTTGTTAAGAAACTATATTTCTTCTATTGTGTTCTGTCTGCATCTATCACTTACCTGTTATTCCATTCAGTCAGTCATTCAACAAACATTAAGAACTAAATCCCTATCAGGTCATGTCAACTGATGGAGAATAAGAAGGGAATGGGCAAGATTTGATTCTTATCTCCCAATACCTAAACCGTAGAGTCAATCACAAATCAGGGGACAAGCAAATAAACAAAGCAGAAAAAGAGCTCCACGGTATGCCCAGAAGCTCAGAGAAAAGACCCATCCACCACTCTGGCATATGAATACATGTAGGGAGAAATCCAGGAAGGCTTCACAGTGAAGGTAGTAGTGGAACAAACCTTGAAGATGAAAAGCAATTTGCTAGTAAGAGAAGTAGGGAGGAGAAAGGGAAGGATACTGGGAAGAAAGGGAGAAAGAATCAAATCCTTAAAGGTAAGAGGACAGTCCATCTGAGAAACTGTACAAAGTATTAATTATAGGAGCCACCTGGACTTCCCTGGTGGGGCAGGGGTTAAAGTCTCAGCACTGTCAAGCTATCACCAGCCACTGTGGCACCAGTTTGATCCGCAGCCAGGGAGCTAACCCATGTGGCACAGTAGACTCTCCTGTCTCGCCCACTGCACCCCTCAGTAGTGGATTTCAGTAGATCCGCCTGTTCTGCTCCCCACTCTGTCTCTCATGAATCCTTTCACCACCCTACCCAGCTTAAATCCCAGTTCTTGCAGGCATAAATAAAAATAAATCTTAAAAAATAATAGCAGCTACCATTTCTTAGTTAAGTGTTTAGTGTATGCCATGCTTCATATGCATGAACTCTCAATCCTGAAAACAACCCTTTAAGTAGGAACTATGTATTCCCACTTTACAGATGAGAAACTAAAGTGAGGAGAGCTTCAGCAAATACATAGTTCCAGGGCACACAGCCCGTTAAGTGGTGGAACCAAGTTTCGAACTCAGATGGTCACGGTGTTTAAGAGGACTAGAACATAGGAAGGAGAAGTCAGAGACCAGTTAAGAGAGCTGGCAGTAGGGCCCGGTCATGAAGGGCACACGTGTGGGCCATAGCAAGGCAGCAAGGTTTTCTTCTGGAAGGGAAGAGAATCTCTTGAAGAGTGTTTGGCAAGAGAACAGTATGAACAGAGGGTTGGATGTCAGAGCCCTCAGGACGCAAAGCTCAGGTAGGTATGCCAGTGAGGGCTGCTAGCACAGAGAAAACAGGGCAAGAGGGTGGAGCTGAGATACCAACTAGGCTGGATGTACTTGGTCCAAAATGGGCTCCAGGCCTCCTGAGTGTCTGGAAGACGAGGCTGTCACGGAAGCTAGCTTTGGACCACAGGGAAGACACCTTTTCGGAGGTGACAGAGGATGAATGCAAAGTTGAGGATTCAAGGATATGGAGGAAGTTGGTGTCTTGGGATATCTATATTCTCTAGTAAACTGGAGGTGAGGTTTTCTGCTCCGAGTGAGAGGAAAATAGTAAAAAGTGAGAAAATTTCCAACATCTATTGTGGGGAATGGAAAAGGCAGACCTAGGTCTTGACCCACCCTTAACTGCCCATTGTTCCATCAACTGTCCAGTCTATCATCTGTGCCTTCAATTTCTTTTTTTTTTAAAGATTTATTTATACATAGAAGCTGGGGTACAGGCCAGAGGTGTGGGGCAGTGAGAGGGTTCACCAGAGACAGAGTGGGGAGCAGAACAGGCAGATCAGATACACTGCTGAGGGGAGCAGCGGGCGAGGCAGGAGAGGTCTGCCGCACCATGTGGGAATCTCCCCGGCTGGGCGTCGAACTCGCATCGTGCAGTGCTGACAGCTCCACAGCGCAGCGCTCAACCGCTACGCCACCAGGGAGGCCACTGTGCCTTCAATTTCTTAGTCCCTTATTGGTTCTTTCCTTTTAGCATATAAACATGTTCATATCTTGTCAAACTTAAAACAGCAAGAGGCAGTCTTTGACCTTCTGCCCAGCTAAGTCATCCCAATGGCATCCCCCAGCCTGGCAGAACCAGTCTCCCACAGCCGCGTGGCGATAGCAAGGAGACACAGCACTAGTGTTTGATAGGGGTCTGACCTTCCTTGGACAAAACAAGTGTCCCTAGGGTTCCTGGACAATTAAGGGGGAAGAGGTTTCAGGAGGGACATACTAATATTCCTCAAGAGGAATGCCTGATAATATGGGCCATAGGATCGCAAGGGTTACTGGAGAAAACAAAAGATGATCATATACCAACTTGGAGCAGGTGGGGGGACTTTCCCTTTATGGTGAAGACTTCTCCTAGTCCATTTAGCCCTTGTCTCTCATCTTGTGTTTTCAGTTGTTCATGTATTGTTGCGATTACCTTCTGTTATCTTTTGCAATAAAGACTGTACTTGGTTTGCTCTTAGATTCTGCAAACCTTTTTTTTTCCCCTAAAAAGGCGCACTATGCTTGCCTTTCTCTTAATGGGTTAATAAAACTAATGCATCATGGTGCAAACTTAAAAAGTGTAAAGAGTCATACAACGAATCTCTTCACCACCCCAACCTCTCATCCCACTCCCCAGATTTGTGCATTTTCTCCAGTTTTATTGGAGTGTAATTGATAAAGTTGTATATATTTAAGTTTACAACATGATGACTTCATATACATGTACATTGTGAAATGACTATTAGGCTCTGAAATTCTACTTCGGATTCTATCTGGGTTCAGTTAAAATTTTATTGAAATGTTTTAACCTCATGTCTACCTAATTTTCATACATAAGGATAAAACGTGATTTTACTCTCAAGATGGAATATGAGGAATTCAGCCCTTAGTTTTCTCACTTTCTCTTTCTGAGTCTTGGTATAAACCATGTGATCCTTCTTTTCAACTTTTCTAACAATATCATTCATCTCTTGAAATACTGTTTTATCTTTGAATTTACATGATAACCGAGTGTGTGCATGCATGTGTGTGAAATCCATTATGGCATTCAATGATGTTCCATTTTTTAACATTGGCTTACATCATTGGTTGTGCTGTAGATATATAGGATCACCCCCTTCAGGTGTTGGGACTACACCACAGCCACCACTAAAGCAACCACAATACAGCCCTACGGTCAACTGTGCTCCCTCCCTCTTTACCTTTCTTTTGTTAGCCTCTGTTCTATAAGTTTCTACAGTTTATTTGGTTTTATCTGAACCTTTGTATTGTTTCTCTCTATTGCTCATAAGTGACAACATCTAGTATTTGTCTTTCCCCTTTGAGTTATTTCGCTTAGCTTAACACCCTCTAGTTCCATCGCATGTTGTTACGAATGACAAGAGTTTGTCTTTTTATTTTTATTTTTTTTTTATTTATACATACAAGCTGGGGTACAGGCCAGAGGCGTGGGGCGGCGAGAGGGTTCACCAGAGACAGAGTGGGGAGCAGAACAGGCAGATCAGAAACACACTGCTGAGGGGAGCAGCGGGTGAAGCAGGAGAGGTCTGCCCCACCATGTGGGATTCTCCCTGGCCGGGCGTCGAACTCGCGTCGCCGCTGCCGACAGCTCCACAGCGCAGCGCTCAACCGCTGCGCCACCGGGGAGGCCCCAGTTTGTCTTTTTTGATAGCTGAGTAGCATTCCACTTCGTATACAGACCACATCTTCCTAATCCACTCAACTCTATTTGGGTACTTAGGTTGTTTCCATAGTTTGGTTATTATGAATAGTGCTGCAATAAACATGGGAGTGCAGTTTTTACTTCGAATTGGTGATTTTTGTATTTTTTGGGTAAATACCTAGGAGTGGAATTGCTGGGTTGTAGGGCAGATCCTCTTTCAATCTTTTGATTGTGAACTGTTTTCTATAGGGGCTGGACCAGTCTACATTCCCACTAACAGTGTAAGGGCTTTACTTTTTCTCCATATCCTTGCTAGCATTTGTTGTTTTGGTCACTTTGATATAGGGCATTCTCACATGTGTGAGGTGGTATCTAACTGTGGTTTTGATTTCCATTTCCTTGACAATGAGCGACAAAGAACGTTTTTCATGTATCTGTTGGCCATCTGTATGTCTCCTTTGGAGAAATGTCTATTTAGCCCTCCTGCCCATTTTTTGATTGGGTTATTTGTTTAATTTTTGTTAAGTTTTATCACTTCTTTGTAGAGCTTGGATATCAGCCACTTGTTGGATGTATGACATGCAAATATTTTCTCAAATTTATTAGAATGGTTTTTTGTTTTAGTGAGTTTCTTTTTGCTGTTCATAAGTTTTTTAGTTTGATGTAGTTCCAATTGTTTATATTCTCTTGTTTTCCTTGCTGCTGTAAATGTTTCTACAAAGAAATCTCCGAAACCTATGTCATAGACTGTTTTATCTATGTTTTCTTCTATGTATTAATGGTTTCTGTGTATGGTGTGAAATAGTGGGCTGTCCATTCTTTTGCATGCAGTTGCCTATTTTCCCAGCACAATTTACTGAAAAGGCTTTCATCAATCCAGTGTAAATTCTTGGATCATTTGTTTTAGATTACCTGTCCATATAGGTGTAGGTATACTTCTGGGCTCTCAATTCTATTCCATTGGTGTTTCTGTTTTTGGTGTGGTATCACACTGCTTTGATTATTATAGCTTTGGAGCACTGTTTGTGGTCTGGGAGGCTGATATCACCATTTTTCATCTTTTTTTGTCAGGATTTCTTTGGCCATTCAGGGTCTTTTGGGATTGCATCTGAATTTCAGTAATGTTTGTTTGATTTCTTTAAACATGCCATTGAAATTTTGATAGGGATTGCACTAAATCTGTATATTTCTTTGGGTAAAATGGCCATTTCGACAATGTTAATTCTTCCAATCCAGGAGCAGAACAATCTCCATTTTTTTTTTTCTTCTTCTATTTCTTTTAACAATACTTTATAGTTTTCTTTGTATAGGTCCTTTATTCATTAGTTAAGTTTAATTCCAGGTATTTATTTTTAATGTTATTGAAAATGTGAATGTTCTCTTAATTTCATCTCTTCAGCTAATTATTTGCATATAGGAAGGCAATGGATTTTTGTGTATTGACTTTGTAATCTCCCACTTTGCTGAACTGAGTGTTTTAATTATCAGTTATGCCTAATAGCTCTAGCTAGGACTTCCAATCCTATATTGAATATTAGTGGTGAAAGTGGACATCCTATTCTTGTTCCAGATCTCAGTGAAAAAGCTTTCAGTTTTATACCATCGAGAATGATGTTAGCTATGGGTTTATGATATATGGCCTTTATTATGTTGAGGTATATTCCATGTATCTACAGTTTTTCAAGGGTTTTCATCATAAATGGATGTTAAATCTTATCAAATGCTTTCTCAGCATCTGTTGATATGATCATATTGTTTTAATCTTTCCTTTGATTGATGTGGTAAATTACACTTGATTTTCAGGTGCTGACCGATCCTTGTGTCTGTGGAATAAATGCCACTTGGCCATGGTTTTTATTGTTTAATGCATTGTTGAATTCAGTTTCCTAAGATTTTGTTGAGGATTTTTTAAATCTATGTTCATTATGGAAATTGGTCTGTAGTTTTCATTTCTTATGTTGTTTTTTTTTCTGGTTTTGGTATTAGGGTAATTTCAGCCTCATAAAACATGTTTGGAAGTGTTTTCTCTTAATTTCTTGAAAAAGTTTGAGCAGGTTAGATATTAGCTTATATTTGAAGGTTTGGTAAAACTCATTTGTGAAACCATCTGGTGCTGGGATTTTGTTATCTGGGAGATGTTTGATTATTGTTTCAATCTCCTTGCTTTGTAATTGGTCTGTTCAGGTTTTCTATTTTATTCCTAGACTCGGGTGTTTGCATATTTCTAAGACTTTGTCTCTCTTCTAAGTCATAACTTACTGGGAAACAAATGGTAATAGTAATCTCTTCCAATCTTCTGAATTTCTGAGTTGTCCATTATAATTTCTCCTCTTGTATTTATGATCCTATTTCTCTCTCTCTCTCTCTTTCTCTGCCTTGACAGATGTTTGTCTATTTTATTTTTTCAAAGAACCAGCTCTTGCTTTCATTAATCATTTGGACTGTCTTTTGATTTCTATTTTATTTCAGTTCTAATCTTTATTATTTCCTTCTTTCCACTGGTTTTTGGCTTTCTTTCTTCTTATTTTTCTAATTCCTCAAGGTCAGAAATCAGATTATTTCAGATCTTTCCTGTTTCTTGTAGTGGGATTATGTTGCTCTATAGTTCTTAGTACTGCTTTTGCTGTGTCCCATAATTACTTGAAGGGTGTGTCTTTATTTTCATTTACCTTGAGGCATTTTTAAATTTTTTCTTTGATTTCCTTATTAACACAATAGTCATTGAATAGTGTGTTGTTCAGTCTCCACATATCAGAGGTTTTTCCTATCTTCTTTTTGTGTTTGATTTGACATCTTTATGGTAAGAGATGGCTGCTATGATTTCAATCTTCATGAGTTTGTTGATACTTGTACTGCGACCCAATATGTGGTCAATCCTGGAGAATGTTCCATTACACTTGAAAAAATTGTGTACTCATCTTTTTTTTTGGGGGGGGGTTCAATTCCTCTTAAATGTCTACTAAACCCATGTGGTATGATTCTTTAAGTCTATTGTGTCCTTATTTATTTTCTGTCTGGTTGATCTGTGCATTGGGGTGAACTTTGGGTGTTGATATCCCATCACAAACGTTTTTACCCAATGTCTGCTTTCAGATTTGCTAGTAATTGCTTTATATATTTTGATGTCCCTTCATTTTGTAAGTATATATCAATCAGTGTTATGTCTTTCTGATGTATGCGTCCCTTAATCATTATATAGCGTCCACCCCATCTTGTTACCATTTTTAGCTGGAAATCTATTTTATCAGGTGTAAGTATGGCTGCACTGCCTTCCTTTTGGTTCCATTTACTTACAGGATTTTTTTTTACCAACCCTTTATTCTGAGCCTATGTTTATCTTTGGAGCTCAGGTGTGTTTCCTGGAGACAGCTGCAATTGAATTCTGTTTCCTAACTATTTAGACACTGTGTCTTTTGTGAACTCAGTCCATTATTGATATATGAAGGTCTGTTACTGCCATTTTGCAGTTAATTTTGTGGTTCTATCTATTTACTTGTTCAGTTTTTTGTGAACATTCTCTCTTAGATTTGGATATATAAGCTCATTTCAACATTCCTTGGGGGAGAGGGGCTCTAGTGTTTGCAAAATCCTTCTTCTGTTTGTATAAGAAGGCCTTTATTTTTCTCTCTTTTCTGAAGGAGAGTCTTGCAGGATAGAGTAAAAGGATTACTTCCTTTCAGGAGTTTTTAACTTCAAGTATTTTGATCATCTTGGTCCACTCTCTTTTTGTCTATACTGTTTCTTCAGAGAACTCACATGTAAGCCTGATCAAGACTCCTTTATAGATTATCTGCGTCTTCTCCCTAGCCAGCTTCAATATTCTTTTTTGGTCTTGAATTCTTAAAAGTTTATTACAATGTGTCTTGGTGTAGGTCTCATTGTGTTTATGTAACCTGGTGTTCTTTTATCCTCATGAACTTGTATGTTTAGCCCATTTTCTAGGTTTGAAAGGCTTTCCTTTATTTCTTTGAATTCTCTATTCCCTTCTCTTTGTCTTCCTCTTCTGAGACACCCATTATTCTTATGCTGCCTTTACTCATGGAATCAGATAATTTTCTTCAAAGTGTTTCTTTATTTTTTCTTTGTATTTCTCTCTCCTCTTTCGCCAGAATTCTTTGTGGATTATCATCTTCAAGGACACTGATTTGATCTTCCATCTGATCTATTCTATTTCCGAAGCTTTCTCCATAATTTTTTATCACTTCCAGTGATCTTTTTACATCCTGCATCTCCATTATTTTCTTTTTAATGTTTCAATTTCAACCTTTTGTTTGTTGATTTTATTTCTCAGGACATTAATTTTTCAAATTTTCTTGTATGTCTTTGATCAGCTTGTCTGTGTTTTCTTCCATTTCTTTGAATTTCTTTATCATAACAATTTGAATTTTGTATTTGATAGAAGAGGTCTTTCATGTCTTTGTGGATGGTTTCTGGTGATTGCTTCTCTCTCTCTGAGGTGCAGTATTCCCCTGAGGACTTGGGGTACCTTTTGTTGTATTTTTTCATCTTCCCATTATTTACTTTCTAAAATTAAAGGTGCTCAGAGAGCTTCCACTTTTTCAGTAAATGTGCTGTATTTCAGGGAGAATCAAATCTGCAGCTGGATCTTCAGTGAATACATGAGGGTCTTGGAGGGGGTCCATTACCTGTGAAAATATTATGCCAGGGCTTTGCTTTTGCCTGTGTCAGTGCAGCTTGCCCTTCTCTCCAGGTCCCACACTTGAATCTCTGCAGTCTGTGGGCCGGGTCTTCTGCTCAGTCCTGGCATATTCCAATGAAGCCTTACTATATCCATTTGGTCGCTGTAACTGCAAACTCCCAGAGAAAAATGGGTGGTGTGGATATATGTGTGAAATTTTTCAATTTACATGTATAACTCTGTGTGTGTGTGTGTGTGTGTGTGTGTGTGTGTGAGAGAGAGAGAGAGAGAGAGAGAGAGAGAGAGAGAGAGAGAGAGAGAAATTGTTATGGTGTTCAATACTATTTCTATTTAAAAAAAAGATTTATTTATTTATGCATACAAGAACTGGGGTGTAGGCCAGAGGTGTGGGGTGGTGAGAGGGTTCACCAGAGACAGAGTGGGGAGCATAATAGGCAGATCTACCGAAGTACACTGCTGAGGGGAGCAGTGGGCGAAGCAGGAGAGGTTTGCTGTGCCATGTGGGAAGCTCCCTGACCAGGGATCAAACTCGTGCTGCAGTGGCTGCAGATAGCTTCACAGTGCTGAGACTTAAACCATTGTGCCACCAGGGAGGCACACTATTCCCAGTTTTAAAGATAAAATGTCCCCTTTTAGTTATTAACCTTGATATTTAAAAATATGGAATAATTTATTAAAGCAATTTATTACTTTGACTAATTTTAAAGAAACCGTATTATATTTTGTTTATCTGAATATTTAAAGATATTTCTTTTGTTCACATGTACAAAATTATCGTCCCCAATTTGTTTTCCCTCGAAGCACTGAAAATTTAATCTACTGTGTCCTCATGTTACCTGAGATCATAGCTTTTTGGTTTTAAGGTCAATCTGTTCTATTGCTGGTAGTGGTGTTTTAAGCTACCTTTTACTAATGTTCTGCTTTAATGCCTCTTGTAAGATTCTTTCATTATATGTGACCTTTAAATTCTTACCCAGATATATATAGTAATCTTATTTCATATACTTTCTTGGAACAGAGTGAATTCTCTCAATTTCCAAACAGATTTTTTTTTTAGTTTAGAAAAAACAATTTCAAAACAATTGTTACTTCAGTTCTTTTTGTTTTGTTCTTTCTTTATCTCCATTTCTGGTCTCTTCTTTCTCATTATTTCAAGCCCCTTCTTGTTTTGCTCAATTTGAGGGTATTTCTAACATACCATTCTGGTTCACTGCAAACTCAGTTCACCAAGTTTCCTGCCATTTCTATTTTCTAGTTCTCTTCTTAGTGCCTCCTGCTTAATTTTTAATTCAAAAAATGTGTTTTATATATTTTAATATAACTCGCTATTTGTTCTATTTGCTTCTCAAAATGGCCTTCTCTTGCTGAGATCATCATACATGTGGTTGTGATCATAACATAACCAGCTTCTAAAAGCAAATAAAAACCTGTTTTTCATACCATAAATCACTTTTGGAATCTTCATGGATTCTACTATATTGCATGGTTTGGTTTCTTGTTGCCTATGCAATGTATCAAAGAGGTCTCTAGAGCTATCAAGGCAGTGGTGTGTGGCTGTGGAGCACAACATTCCATGAGCTTTGTCACATGTATGTGTATATGTGTGTGTGTTGCTTGTACATGTGGTGGAGTCAGTTAAGGAAAGAAGAGATCCACTCATGTCAATCCTCATTAAATGTGCCCAAACCAATATGGAAAGAGGGAGGGAACAAATAAGGAAGGATAGGAGGGAAAGAAGTTTTTGATTGGAAGACCAAGTCTTCATTTTGGGTGGGGGGTTTGACAGGGAAAGAAGAACATTAAGTTGCAGAGTAAAAGTTGGCAGCTTTGTCCCTGTATCGCAGCTACCGACAGAGGGGCTCCAAAAGAGGTTCTCCATGCTTAATGTCTTTAGAGTTGGGGAGTTCATAATCTGCACACCCCTTAGGACATAGGTGTTCCACATCGCAGACTCTCGGGCTTATGCTCAATTGACAAATTGTCATTAAGGGAATAAGGTCTCCTATGCCAGAAAATAAATTAGAAAAGGAAGAAATTTTAAGTCTATGAGTGAATACAATGATTTACTTTCTTAGCAGAATAGGAAGTGGAAGAATATCTTACATTTTATTGTTGTTGCCTACTTCTGGATGTGTTTTTGTGGTCTATGAAGAATTCTGAGCTTGGAAAAGGGTAGCATTGGGATAAGCATTAAATTATATGAATCAGAAGTCACAGATAACCTATACAATCTACTCAACTACATTTTGAAAATGGCTAGAACTTTGAAACTCTGAAATGTCGATGAGAAATCATTTTTAGTCCAGATAATATAATGAGAACTTGTTCCTGGCTCCTTGTTTAAAACATTCTGTGCTTAAATTATATAATGAATCCTAGGATGTAACAACAGAATATCAAGTTTAAATATAGTGGCTTTAAAAGTAATACAAGAAATCCATATGCTGGTATCCTTATCTATAAAGCATAAGTGTTTCTATATCAGAAAAAAATATGATCACTATTAAGAGTTCGACATTTCTACTTGAAAAAAATATAAGGGGAAATGAGCGTGTATCAATTAAGATAAAACAAAATGGGGGAGCTGGCTGTCAGTCACAAACTTAATTTCCCTACTTCAGGGACCATGTTCCCTACTCCAGGTGGGTGGGAACCTCTCTAGCAGATGGCGGGGCACAGTCCCTCCCAGGTCATACAACAGTCTTCCCAGGGTCCAGTTTGCCCAGAGCTGATTTGCAGCAATAATGACTAGCCCACAGCTCCTATGGGCTGAATAATCTTGGACAGTGACAGCAGGTACAACCACGAGAGGGAGGAGACTCCAGGCTTCAGGGGGTAGTGAGCTTTCCCCACCATTATTTCCATCCCCTCTGTGGGATACTGCACCACTGCCCTCAGCTCTTCACCCTCCCTATATCTGCATCCTTTCCCTGACTTTGCTGTTTCATCTTCTAAAAGGAAACACTGACTTTCCTGCTCCTTGACAATGGAGTCAGCTACAGGACTCGCTTTGCGAATACAATGGTGTGGACGTCACAGTGTGGCTTTACTGCACTTCTGCCATCACCATGGGAATGACATTCCCAATTAGCTCACTGCTCCTGGGAGGAGAAGAGACACATGCAAATGAGCTGCCCCAGCTGAGCCCAGCCAAAATTAAGAGTCTCTCCTGCCAACCCACAGATACATGAGCTAAATAAAATATTAAGGTCATTATTACACAGTAAATTTATGGCAAAGGAAAACTGACACCTTCTCAGGTCTCACCTTCTTGTATTGTCATCCCCCCTCCTCCCTCATCCAGATGTTAGCAGGAGACATCTTCAAAGTCTGGGTTAAGCTGAAACTCGGGAAATAGGGCACCTGAGCCAAAGCATATGATGACCTTAGCTGAAATGTCTTGATGAAAGCTATTATTTTCCTCGGAGCAATGTCAGAAACTGTCACCTGGAGCTCATGTCTCCAACTGTCTGGCTGTTCTGAGGGCATGCTACTGAGAACACCGTACGGCTACCAGAGGGTCCTCTATGAGTGGCCAGTGGAGAATGTCTTTCCTGGGCTGTGCATTAGGGTTTCTTAAGTGATTGGCTTATAGTTGCTTTGTGAATATCATGAATCTTGTAAATGATCCTGGTCTCCTATTTTGCGCTGACCTCTAGGAAGTTCAGAACCAGGGTGTGGCTAACCTCTAGCTAATTCCCATGACTTCAGAGTTGCCTCTGTGTGTCCGGATACACAGTACTTTATATTTCCTTACCCATGTTATATATAGAAATTGTTTACATCTAAATAACTCACCTAGAATTCATTTTTGAAATAAGGAAAAATATAAATAAGTATATAAACTCATATAATTGTAAGAAGAAAAACTGAAGGGGTATATACCCAGTAAGTTTTTTTTTTTAATCCTACTCCAACTGCCCCTATTTTAGAAGCTAGCCTTCCAGACAGGGTAGTTAAGGAAAAAAGGTTTTTTGTTGTTGTTGTTGTATTTTACTATGTACTTCTGGTATTTTAGAAAAAGCGTTATTTTTTAAATGAATTATTACTTTTTTCACTGCTAGGTATTAATCCAAAGAACATGAAAACACCAGTACGAAAAGATTTATGCACGCCTATGTTCACAGCAGCATTATTAGCAATTGCCAAGAACCAATCTAAAGCCCACTGACAAATGACCAGATAGAGAAATTATGGAATATATACTCAATGGAATACTACTCAAGTATTTAAAAAGGTGAAACAGTGCCTTTGGGGACAATATGGATGGATCCGAGGTGATTAGGGTAAGTGAAATGTCAGAAAATGGTCTCACCCATTTGCAGAATATAAACCACCAGAGAGAACAAGCTGGAAAAAAACAGTAATTCTTAGACTCTGTGAAAAATATAATGGCTATCAGAGGGGATGGTGGGGGGGGGAGAAAGGGGCAGGGAAAAGATGGTGAATAGGGTTGTGGCACTGGAGGCTTGTGGAGGGTGAGTAAGGCACATTCACATATGGATGTGTGAAGTTGCACTCCCCAACATTACATAGTTACGTAAACTAGCAGCAAATTAATAAATCTCAAAAAAGGGAAGATTTTAATGAAAGCAAAGATATCAAGATTGGAGGGGAGGAGACAGCTGCTGCACCACTCATGGCGCATGGATGCTTTCTAAACCCAGAAAGTGTTTGACCTATGTGGCAAGTGGTGAGAGAAACTGAATGGAACTAATGACCCTGGGCATTTATGGCTTGATGTTCAGCATCTATTAACTTGCTCAACTTCTCCAGTAATCTCCTGAATTTTTCTTATTACACAGGTGATGAACCTAAGTAGCAGGGAGGCAGAACGAGGAGCTACACTTAGTTTTACCCTGATTCTTAACTCTCGCTGAAACTCCTACACTGCTTGGTACCCATCCTGGTTATGCAACTTTATATGTGATCTCAGGCGAGCTCCTTAACCTCTCTGTACTTCAGTTTTTTTCATCTGAACAAAAAAGGGTAATAATACTAGAACCTGCTCTTTAGAATTTCTGTGAGAATGAAGGGAGTTACTGCATAGAAGCATTTAGTACAGCACCTGTCATATGGTGAGCAGCATGTAAGTACCAGCTATCAGTATAACAACAGTAGGTGGTAAATGAATTGTCTGTCCTTCAAAAAAAGGCTTAAAAACAGCCAGGAATCCCCTTTCAATAGGTCCTAACTACTAAGTGAGTGAAAATTGAATTCAAACAAAGGGCACTGCCTTTCTTCATTCATTCATTCAGTCATTCAACTAACATGCATAAGGGAATAAGAAGATGGGCTGAGTGGCAGCAGTCATACCTGTGATGATATCAAAGAGGCAGGGATCATTGTAAAGTGGGGGTAGTCAGGGAAGTCTTAAGGGAAAAATATAATCTGGACCATGTCTTCAGGGGTAGGAGAAAGCTGAATAGGAAAGTAAAGACCCCCTCCAAAATGATATGGGAAGAGAATAACCCAGACTAAATAGCCCATAAGCTGCAGTACCAGGTGCCGTGGTGGGTGATGGAGGTTCAGAGATGTGGTTGGTATTCTCTGACGACAGCTCATTCATCTCCGAACTTCCATCACCATCATGGCACCCAGCTCAGATTAAGTTCCCAGTATGTTTACAGAATGAATGAATGAATGAAAGATAAATGTACTTGGTTAAACCCTGCACAATGAGACACACTTTCCACACTCAGTTCTTGAGCTGCAAAATCTACTTGAATGAAAAACAGCCAAGTGGGGCCTACCCTACAGTGGTCCACTGTCATTTCTCTTCTGCTCTGTGGTAGTCTTTCATTTTACATCATAATTCTCACTTTGAGGAACTCAAAATTAGCATTTAGTTATTGTTCACATTTTTGAAATACGTTTGGAATTTAATTGAAGAAGGAAGCATGGGTGGCACTAACCTGATCACTTGTTAGCAATTAGATGGCCACAAGGCTGCCTTGCTGTTATTCATAGTAACTTCATTTAGAAAAGAGACCATTAGAACATTGTATTTTGGATGAAATAGTAGTTTCACTGTTAATGACTTACCCACTCCCACAAGAATATAATCATGGAAAAAGAAATAAAAGAAACAGTATAAATATATGTATACATAAAACCTCAGAAAAAGAGTGGGTCCTTTTTCCACTCTTTAGAAACATAAGAAATAGTCTATCTGTCTTGGCACAACATTATATGGTTTATTTATTCTAAAATGCCAAGAATTTTTTCTAGCATCCCATAAAACTCAAGGCTATAAGAATGGATATGCTTCAAAAATAGAAAGAGAAAAGCCTGAGAGTTATTAAGATTTTTAAATAGGGGAGTTGATTTTAACAGGCCCATGCAAGCAAAGCCAAATCCACTTTAGCATAGGTATTAATAATAATGTGATATTCCCAAATAAAAATGTATAGTCAGTATTTTCTCCAGTGTAATTTTAAAGGTCTGTATGGCATGGTAGAGAGATTGTGTGTGGCAAACTGGTAGACTAGGCAGCAATTAAAGCTCAAACTCCTGGCTGAACTTGCAAAAAAAAAAAAAGGAGAGAAAATGTTCCTGGTATCAAGACAAAAAGGTAACTGACAGCCAGAGAGGAAAGTGTAAAAAGCTAACAGGGTGGCACCCAGGGGAAGTGGAATCAAGCACTATTGACAGGTAAGAGCATGGACTTTAATGTTCACTCAAGCACAAAAAACAAGTCCTCTGGCCAAGGAAGCCTGCAATTTGGAACTCCTACACATGAAACATGTGCACAAAGCTAGAACTGTAAAAGGCTGTAATTAAAGTGAAAGGAATAATACACTCTATCCATTGGCCAAGAGAGATGACAATGGACCTTTTCTCTGCTGAGTTTCTTGAGTACATTAAAAAAAAAGTTATCTGATAGAACTCAAAGCCAATATTCTGCCTAATAAGATTTTGAGTTCAAATTTATTTTACCCACTTACTATGGAAAGCTCCAAGACAATAAATTAATGAAGCAAGCACCCCAAAATTAGTAGAAGGCAAGAAATAATAAAAACTAGAACAGAAATAAAAATAGAAAACAAATAGTCCAAGAGATCAGTGAAATGAAGAGTTTGTTCATTGAAACAATAAACAAAATTGACAAGCCATTAGCCATGTTTACAAAGAAGAGAGAAAATCCAAATTAATAGAATCAGAAATGAAAGAGGTGAAATTACAACAGGTACTGCAGAAATACACAAAATCAAAAGAATCTATTATAAAAGTCTCTACGCAAATACACTGGACAAATTCTTAGACTTACATAAATTCCCCAGATTGAAGAAGGACAAAAAAGACAGTGTAAACAGTCGAATTTCAAGCACTGACATTGAAAGAGCAATAAAAAGCCTCCCCAAGAACAAAAGCCCAAGACCAGATGGCTTCATCATTGATTTCTACCGAACCTGCAAAGAAGATCTAATACCCACCCTACTCACAACCTTCAAAAAAATCAGAGGGAGGAAATCACCCCAACACATTCTATGAGGCCAACATTACCTTGATTCCAAAACCAAACAAAGATAGTATAAAAAAAAGAAAATTATAGACCAATATCTCTGATGAATGTGGATGTAAAAATTCTCATCAGAATCCTAGCAAACTGAATACAGCAACATATCAAGAGAATCGTCCACCATGATCAACCAGGCTTCATGCCAGGGATACAAGATTGGTTCAACATATGTGAATCAATTAATATCATCCATCAGATCAACGATGAGACAAAAATCACATGATCATCTCAATAGATATTGAAAAAGCATTCAACAAGATCCAACATTCATTTATGATAAAAACCCTCCAAAAATGGGAACAAATGGAACTTATCTAAATATTATAAAAGCTATATGTGACAAACCTAAAGCCAATATCATACTCAATTATAAAAGGCTGAAAGCATTTCCACTAAGATCAGAAACAAGACAAGGACGTCCACTAACACTACTGTTATTCAACATAGTCTTGGAAGTCCTAGCTGAGGCAATTAGGCAAGGAAAAGACAGAAAAGGAATCTAAATTAGAAAACAGGCGAAACTGTCATATTCACAGATGACATACTAATATACTTAGAGAAACCAAAAAGTTCTACCAAAAAGAAACCTTCCAGAAATAATAAATGAATATAGTATGGTAACAGGATTTAAAATCAACATACAAAAATCAGTGGCACTTCTATATGTGAACAGTGTATCAGAAGAAAGGGAAATAAGAAATACAGTTCTCTTTATAATCATGCAAATAATGAAATAGCTGAGAATAAATTTAATTAAGGAGGTAAAGGACCCATAAAATGAAAACTATATAACTCTAGTAGAGGAAATAAAAGACAACACAAAGAAATGGAAAGACATCCATGCTCATGGGTAGGAAGAATTAACATTATTAAAATGGCCATAATACCCAAAGCAATTTACAGATTTGATGCAATATCTATCTAAATACCAATGAATTTTTTTTTAAAGAATAAAACAATTCATTTTTGTTTGGAGACAAAGGAACAATTAACATCATTAAAATGGCCAGATTACCCAAAGCAATTTACAGATTCAATTCAATACCTAGCAAAATACCAATGATTTTTTTAAAGGAAATAGAACAAATAATTACTCAAATTTTATGGAACCACAGAAGGCCCCAAATACCTAAAATAATCTTGAGAGAAAAGAAGAAAACATGGAAACAATGCACTTCCCAACTTCAAACAATATTACACAGGAACAGCAATCAAAACAGTATGGTACTCAAACCAATGCAATAGAATTGGCAGCCCATAGAAAAATCCATTTATGGACAGCAAATTCTTGACAAAAGAATTAACATCACACAGTGGGGGAATATAGCCTTTTTAATAAATGGTGTTGGGAAACATGGATAGTCACATGCAAAAAAACTAAAGCAACACTCGTTTTTAACAACATACACAAAAATTCACTCAAAACAGTTTACTAAGGGGGCTCCCTGGTGGCGCAAAGGGTTAAGTTTCACTCAGCCTGTGAAGCTATGTAGAGCCACTGCAGCACGAGTTTGATCCCCAGCCAGGGAGATTCCCACATGGTGCAGCAGACCTCTCCTGCCTCGCCCGCTGCTCTCCTCAGCAGTATACTTCAGTAGATCCGCCTGTTCTGCTCCCCACTCTGTCTCGGGTGAATTCTCTCACCACCCCACACCTCTGGCCTACACCCCAGTTCTTGTATGCATAAATAAATAAATCTTTAAAAAAAACAAGTTTACTAAGATTTGGATATAAGAAACAAAACTATAATGTACTTGAAACAAAATACTGGGGACACACTACAAGACATCTACGACAAAGATATATTTGGGAATACAATCGCAACAGCAAAGGAAACAAAAGCAAAAATAATCAAGTTGGACTATATCAGACTTTAAAGCTCTTATACCTCAAAAGAAGCCATCACAAAAAAAAAGTCAACCTACAGAAGAGGAAAAAATATTTTCATATATCTTATAAAGGTTTACTCTCCAAAATTTACAAATTACTTACACAATACAACTACAAAGAAACAAATGACCCAGTTAAAAAATGGGCAAAGGACCTCAATAGAAACTTCTCTAAAGATGACATTCAGATGGCCTATAGGCATACGAAAAAATATTCAACATCTTATTATAAGAGAAATGCAAATCAAAACCACACTGAGATATCACCTCATACTATAAAACAGCCCATATAAAAAAGAATAGAATTAAAAAATGTTGGTGAGGGTGCAGTGAAAAAGGAAGCTGGTACAGTCCCTGTGGAAAACAGTATAGAAATTTCTCAAGAAAATAAAAATAGTAATTATGTTTGATCCAGTAATACTGCTATTACGTATTTACTCAAATAACATGAAGAGATCTTTCTACACCTATGTACATAGCAGCACTGTTTACAATTGCCAAATTATGAAGCAACCCAAGTGCCTTTCAACATATGAACTGATAAACCATGGAACATATAGTCAAAGGAATATTACACAGCTGTGAAGAAAGATGAGATGTGGCATTTGGGACAAAATGGATAGACCCTGAGGTGATTATGTTGAGAGAAATCGAAATCAGTCAAAAAGTGAAAGATTTCTGATGATTTCACTCAGCTGTGGAATACAAATACCTAAAAAAAATTACATGCAAACAATAGAAGAAAGAAAAATTTGAACTTGGCAAAAAAAAAAAGATAATGATTACTAGAGGGAAGAGGGGAAAGGGTGGAAAGTATGGGGGAGTGAGGCAGATGAGGTGTGTGTGGACATGGGTGGTTTGGTGGAGGGAATTTAAAATAAAGTAATAAAATTGGTGGTAGAAAAAAATGAAAAAAGAAAAATATTGACTATTTCCAACTATATCCTATAAGACCTGCCTGCTAAAACTGATTATATAGGTGTGCATAAAAAAGGGAACTGAGAAAACTGCATATCTGAAGCAAAATGAAATTCTTACCCTACTTTAGTCATTGGCAAGTCTGCTAGAATTTCTAGTGATTGGACTATGAAAATTTCCTAATTTAATTCAGGTCTGTGGAAGTTTACGTTATAGTTTCCATTTCCTATCTGTAATGAATTTATTTGGGGATAGATTTCCTAGACAAAACCACATTAAAGAATTAATGATGAAATAAGTTCTGCTGATATAGCAGCTTGGAGAGGCAAAACCACAACTACTCTACTGGTAGATTCTAAAATTAGTGGGTGAAAATTTGAGAAACAAAAACAGTGGTTGCATAATTTCAAAATATTGTTCTCAAGGGATTTTTTTCACTACAAAAGGAAAATAGTAACTTTACAATGAAGAAATCTGGCAAACACAACCTTAATCAAGTCATATCACCATGTTGATGAGTCATATCAACATCATGAGCCCCTTGATATGAAGTACTAAGGACAGATCATTTCTATAGTATTCTTGCTAAAAACACATAAACTTGGTCCAACCAAGTGAAAACATCAGATAAATGTAACTTGACGGACATTCTACAAAATAACTGATATTCAAAGTAATCAAGGTCGTAAAAGACAAGAAAAAAACTGAGAAGCTGTTAGAGAATGCAGAAGATTAAGAAAACAACAACTAGTACAATACAGGCTCTAGATCAGATCCTGGGATAGAAAAAGAACAATTAGTGAAAAAAATCAATGAAATTCAAATAAGGTAAGTTTCCTAATGTTAATTGTCTGGTTTTGATAACAGCACCATGGCAAGACGCTAACATTAGGAAAAGTTTGGAGGGGGGTATATGAGAATTGTTCTATTTTGGAAACATTTCTGTGAGTCCACAATTAGTTCCAAATAAAAGGGTTTAAAACAAACAAACAAAAAAACTACTCTGAGGAACCAACTAAAGCAGCAAAGATACACTGCAGTGGGGGGGGGGGGGAAGACCAGTTTAAGATGAGCTTAGAAAGCATGAAAGGAAATAACCCACCATGAGTGAGAGTCTGAGATATAACATAAGGATTAGTACCCCATGAATTGGGGACAAAAGAATCAATAATGGACTATAAAAATTATGCTTTAAATCATTTAAAAGATAAAACACAGAAAAACCCTGAGACAAGAACAAGATGCCATTGAAAACAACAGAAATATTTAAAAAAACACATAACTAATTAGCACTTAATAAATTGGCAGGTATAGTCAGTGAATCGTGAACTAGATAACGGATTTAAGGAAAATTCCAACAATGCAGCATACAATGAAAAAATGTAAAGCGTGAATGACAGGTTTGAAGACATGGAGGAGAAAGAAATCTGACAAGAAGTTAAGAGACAGAGAACAAAGAGTTCAAGAAGTAAAACAGGCAATAGACTAGAGAAGATATTTTAAGAGGTAATGGCTCAGAATAATTCTCAAATTGAGGAAATACAAATAGTTCCAGGATAAATTTGTACTGAAACTGCACAGCACCAAAAACACAGAGAAAGGCAATCAGAGGTGGAAAAGAGCCACATGACTACAGAAGAACAATTACATTAACAAGAGCCTCATCAACACACTAGAAGGCAAAACACAACAGAATAATATAGTCAAAAAGTCAAGGAAGAATAAGTATATAAACCTAGAATCATTTATCTAACTAAGCTTCAGAAGTGGAAAAAAAGTGGGAGGGTGGTGGGGTGGGAGTAGGGGAGGCAAACGGTCCAGTGGAATATGGTGAAGGATTGTTGGGGCATTGTCAGTAGGCAGAGTGTGAAAGTAAACACGTGTAGAAATTTGAACCTATAACCCCTGGAGCAGATACCAAGATGTAAACTTACTTTACCTTAAACATAATTTGGGGGGTAAAAGGACTGTAAGAGTCTTGATCTTAGCCAAAAGGCCAAGAAGTGATAAGTCTATGTAGAATAGGAAAAATATATAAATTACAAAAAAAGAGAAATATTGGAAATATCTCTTTTAAAGTCAAGAAAAATAAGTGCTATACGTGAAACCATTGGATATTTTTCTTATAACAGGACTATAGGGAAACCAAATAGGAGAGAGACACTCAGCGGGGGGTGGGGGAGGGGAGAATAAGGGCACAAAATGGAATAGAAAAGAATACAAGGGACCATGGAGATGGATCACGGGTGAATTGGTGGTGGGTTACCCAAGGGGAATACAAAATGTAAAAGACATAAATAACAATAATAAAAAAAATTAAAAAAAATAAAGTCAAGAAAAATATAAGGATACCTGCTGTTGTTACTTACTGACATATTTCACTGTAGCTCCTGGCCAATATAATAAGATAATTGAAAAAAAATTATAAGGATTAAAAGCTAAGAAGCCTGTCATTATTTAAAGTTTATATGGTATGGTCAAAAGTAAAATCCAAAAGGAGTTCCAGATTCTGAAAACTCAAAAGGGGAAATGAAATACAGAAAAAATAATACACAATAATTAGTAGCAGTCATATATATTAGCAATAACAAATTAGAACATGTAATTTTAAAGTAAAAAGACAATATTCACAACAATATAGCAACAAAACTATACTAAATTGCAAAAGAAGATATACCAAATTTATGGATGAAAAATATCTTTCACAGTGACAGCAATTGTGCTCCCCAACTGATCTATAAATTGAACACAATTCCAATAAAAATCCAGTCAGATTTTCTAAAGAAATAAAAGAGTGGCGATAAATTTGATAAGGAGAACAGTGGGTAAATTCATCTATAATTAAAAATTTCAACTTCCATATGATAAAAGACACTATACAGAAAATGCAAAGAGAAACCTATAGACTGTATCTGCAATGCACATAACCAACAGAGGACTTGGATTCAAAATGCATCAAGAACAAAGTAATAAGACTAAATCCCAACAGGAAAAAAAATAAAGAGCAATAGGCAAAGAATGAAAATATAAATTAGTACTGTCACTTTGAAGAATAATTTAAAAATCTTCAGTAATGTTGAACATATTCCTAGCCCAGTAATTTTACTTCTAGGTTCCTATTCTAGAGAAAATCTAGCACCTGTTCACAGAGACATGTACAAGGATGTTCCCTTACAGCTATTTGTAAGAGCAAACTAGCTGTTCATTGGTGTAAGTATCTAAGGAATGACTCTCAAAGATATCCTAGTGCCTGGAACTTGCACATATTACTTTATTTGGAAAGAGTCTTTGCAGATTTGTTGAATTTATAGATCTGGAACTAGAAAGATTACCCTAATTATCCTGTATTATCCAGGTAGGCTCTGTATGTCCTCATAAGTGGGTAAAAGAGATCTCTTTCTCCTCAGTCTCTATCTCAATGATGCATACGTGCATGTACACACACACACACACACACACACACACACACACACACACACACAGAGAGAGAGAGAGAACAAAGGAGGTGATAGGAACCCTGATGCAGAGACTGGTGTAATGTGGCCACATGTAGAGAAATACCAGATTCTCCCATAGAATCTAATGGAAAATAATGAATAGATCATCTAGCTATCCTCCTCCTTTTGCAAACAAAGACATGAAACCACAACAGGTAAAGGGATCTGGCCACCATTACAGGCAGGCAAAACAATTCTATGAGGCTTTATGCAAATAAATACAAAAATTCTAAACAAATGTTATCAAATCAAATATACCAATGTACAAGGGGAAATGACATCATGACCAAGTAAGATTTATGCAAGGTTTGACATGTGAAAATCAATCAATGTAAGCCACTATATAAAAGACCTAAAAAAAATATGATCATCTTAAAGAATACAGGAAAAGGATTTGACAAACTCTAATCTAAACCACTCAACAAAGTAGAAATAGAAAGGAACTTCTTCAACCTGATTGAAAAATCTACTAGATACCCGTAAACAACACTATATTAAATGCTGAAATACCAAATGCCTTCCGCCTAATTTAAAAAAAAAGAGAGAGAATAATATTCTTTCTTGCCTCTTGAACAGTATACTAGTACTTCTAGTTAGTACAATAAATCAAGAAAAAGAAATCAACACCACCAAAATGTGTAACATACTCAGGATGAGTATATCAAGAGAGTAAAGAAAAGGAAATATGTGCAGTGACTGAGTATTTCCTCAAATTAATATCAGACATCAAACCACAGAGTAAGGAAGCTCAGAGAACATTAGGTAAGATGTATGATAAAAACAAAAACAAAAACTATACCTAGGCATATCATATTCAAACTGCAGAAAAATCAAAGGAAAGGACAAAATTTTTAAAGAAAAAAATCTTGAAAAGAAGTGCAGGGTAAGGGTGGAAGACATCTCTCCTATAGAAGAACAGAGATAATAATTACATCTGACTTCTCAGAAATCATGAAACCAAGCAGAGAGTGATGAGAAATTAGAGTTGACAGAAAAAAACACACACTGACACAGAATTCTATATCCTACAAAACTATCCTTCTAAAATGAAGGAGAAATTAAGACTTCCTCAGAAAAACAAAATTGAGAGAATTTGTTTCCAGAAGACCACCTGGTAAGAAATGTTAAAAGAAGTTCCCCAGAAAGAAGGAAATTGATATGTCAGAAACTTGGATCCATAAAAATAAAGGAAAAGCATTAGAGAAGAAATAATTTAAGGTAAATTAACAACTTTTATTTTTCTTATTCTTATGTGATCTAACATAATAGTGTTCAAAAGAACAGTATTGTATCTATGTGTATCTATGAATATATGTGCTCTGTGTGTGAGTGTGTGTGCGCGTGCGCGCTTCTGTATAAGTGAAACAAGTGACAATGACACAAAGGATGGGAGGGAAGAGTTAGGAATATTTACAAGGTAGCTGCACTAGCCATGAGTTAGTTCAGTGTTATTTAAAAGTGGACTTGGATTCATTGTACATGTCTATGACAAATTCTAGGGCAACCACTAAAAAACTACCATTTAAGGGGCCTCCCTGGTGGCACAACGGGTTAAGTCTCAGCACTATGAAGCTATCCTCAGTCACTACAGCACATTCTAAATCTAAAGTCGTGCTTTACAGTTAACAGTCCTGTTGGCTGTGATCTTTTGAATAGCTTCTATATGCCAATGTTACACAGACATGTCAACTTGAATGGTTTACTTAAAAGTTGTTGACAAAACCAGCCCTAGAACTCTGACTGTAGAATTGAAGGTCCCAGAAGAGGAGAAAGGAAGTGGATGGGAGGGAGAAAGGGGACACTTGGGGGAGGCCCAGTAGACTATGGTGAAGGATTAGGGGTGTTTTGGTGGTGGGTATGATGTGGTCTCATACATCTGAAGAGATGTGAAGCTACTCCTTTAAACCAAATACAGAGTTGTAGCCAATGCTCTCTCAAAACAAACAAACAAACAAAAAAACATTACTGAGGGCCTCCCTGATGGTGCAAGGGGTTAAATCTCAGCACCATGAAGCTATCCCCAGCCACCGTGGCATGAGTTCGATCCCAGGCCAGGGAGCAGACCCACATGGCGCGGCAGACCTCTCCTGTCTCACCCTCTGCACCCCTCAGCAGTGTATTTCAGTCAATCTGCCTGTTCTGCTCCCCATTCTGTCTCTGGTGAATCCTCTCACCTCCTCACACCTCTGGCCTACACCCCAGTTCTTGTATGCATAAATAAATCAATCTTTTAAAAAAATACCATTTAAAACAACACCAAGAAAAAACAAATATCTAGGGGGTAAAATCTAACAAAAGATGTAGAGAACCTCCAAAAATTACAAAGTAGCTGATTTGATACTTTCTTACAAAGTTACACACATGTCTGCTTCCGGGTCCTGACATCCTCTCCTAGGTATCTACTCAAGAGAAAAGCATATTTTAATTTCATTGTTTGGGTTTTTTTTGAGGGGGGAAGAGGCAGAGGTGATATAACTGTTCTGTATCTTTATTGTGGTGGTGGGTTAACAACTCCAATTTGTCACAGTCATAGAAATGTATGCCAAAAATAGTTAATCTTTTGAAACTCATGCCATTTGTGGCAGCATAGATGAAGCTGAAGGGATTATGCTAAACTAAAAAAGTCAGAAGGAAAAAGATAAACATGAGGTGGTTTCAATTATATTTGGAATATAGTGAAACTGAAAAAAAATGTCAAGAAAAAGATAAATGTGCAAGCCAACCATAGATCTGAGGCATACAGAAAGGGAGGGAGAGGAAAGGGTCAAAACAGGGGAGGGAAGAATACAAGGGACTACGATGACGGTTAATGGGTGATACAGAGGTGGGAGAACTATGGGGAATACTCCTGAGGAGAGAAATCAAACACTGTACAAAAAATGAACAATGATGTAAGAAAATAAATTTTAAAAAAGTTACTCTTCTGTATATTAATTTAAAAATAAATTCGAATTTAAAAAATCAAGTGTGGTCTTGGAAAATAAGGCCATATCTTTTTCTTCGGATGGAACAGACATCTAAAACTCATAAAGCTCTGACCTCCCATAATTCAGTTCAAATGGAAGGCGGAAAGCTCACTATCACTATTCTAGCCAAAGTCTTTTTTTTTTTTTTTTATATTTGGCATTCTAATTAGAACTAGAGTTCTCTTCACAAGAGCAACTTCCAAAGTGTGGCACAGGATTTCTTTACCTCTGCAATTAAAGACCTGGGAGGCCATGACTCTGAGGCACTAAAATATATCAAATTGTCTTTCAAATAACTAAAAATTAAATACCACATGATCGAGCAATTCCACTCCTAGGAATCCACTCAAAGGACACAGAAACACTAATTTGAAAGGAAACCTGCACTCCTATGTTTATCGCAGCATTATTTACAATATCCAAGGTATGGAAACAAGCTAAATGCCCCAAAATAGATTAATGGGTCAGAAAGTTGTAGTATATATGCAATGGAATATTACTCAGCAATCAAAAAAGAGAAACTCAGCCCACTGTGGCAACATGGATGGAGCTGGCTTATGCTAGCCAAAAGTAATAAAAAGAAAAAACATAAATACCGGATGGTCTTGTTTATATGTGGAATATAGAGAAACCAGACAAAAGGTCAAGAAAAAGTCAAAACTATCAAGCTGACCACAGAACTGATGCATATGGCAAAGGAAGGGGTAGGAAAGGAGGGAAAAACAGAGGGAAGAACACAAGGGAAAATGGTGATGGTTCACAGGTGACAGGTGGTGGGAGAACTATAGGGACTACAATGATGCAAGAAAAAATGTTTAATTAATAAAAAACAATTAAAAATGAAAAGACTAAGAAAAAATAAAAATAATAAGGAGATATAAGAAATAATATAATAATAATAATAATAATAATAATAATTAAATATTTATATTGAGGTCTGCATATTTTCAGCATTCTAATTCCCTAGAATGTGTAGGTGCATGTTGTTCTAGTTAGTATTGCTATTTAACAAATCACCCTAAAAATTAACAACTTAAAACAACCATTTTGCTATGTTTGTGGATTCTGTGGATCAGCCATTCAGTCAAGGCACAGAAGGAGGTCTGGGGTTTCAACTTGAAGATGCTGTCACCTGGGGGTTTGAATTATGTGGTGTAGAGGTTCATAACTATAGTTCAGGGCAAGAGCCATCAGCTAAGATCCCAATTCAGACAGTCAAGAGAATTAACACCTACACGTGGTTCTTCCATATACCCAAAGCTTCTTCATAGCATGGCAGCCTTGACGCAGCAGGACTTCTCACATGGTAGCTCAGGGCTCCAAAAACAAGTGCCAAAGCAGACAATGCAGAAGCTGCATCATCTTTTCTGACCTGGTCTTAGACTCACACAGCATCATTTCTGTCACACTCTACTGGTCATAAGTGAATGACAAAGACACTCAAGATTCAAAGGGAAATGACAGAAATTCCATCTCTCACTCCTTAGAGTGACACAAATTCCATCTCTCACTCTTTAAAGTCTGTATTGTGAATGAACATGTCAGATGGAAGACATTGGTGCATCCATATTTGGAAAATACAATCTACCATATTTGTGTAGCATGAAGTTTCCTTCAGTTAACAAGGTTTTTGCTATCTAATATTATTCCTCAGCTACCTGGGTTATTAATTTAGTGAGTATACTTCAATTCTCAAGAAATGGGAATGTATTACATGAGCAAATTGTTGAAAACTCTTAGATAAAATATAAAAGATCAGCATTTCAGCTTTTTTTTGCAATGAATTTGCAATTTAAACAGTCAAAACTATGCCAGACAAAAAGAAAAAAAGAAATAAATGGGTAAGACATTGTTAACAATTTAATAGGAATTTGAAAATTATAAAAACTCTTCCACTTCAAAATTATATTTCAAAGCTCTGGAATTATTTTTTACTTTAATATAAAATATTCTGGCCCATAATATAAGAATTTCAAATAAGTATTTTAAGAATTTAAGTAAAATAAACCTCTATGCTTAACTCATGCCATATACAGAATTTAATTTGATATGGCATCAGAGGAGGTTCCCTGTTCTGCTGCCAGGAGGAAAAAGTGAAAGTTGTCCAGAGGGGCACTGGACCTAGAGAGTCCCATGACTTGGGAAAAAACAAGAGCACCTCTTGGACATCAGACACCAGCAAGGACCAAATCGAAAGGGACACTGAAGAGATTCAACTGCATACAACAAAATGTGGTGGAGACATGCCTGGACACTGTAGCCCAAGGCAGGAGCACGCCATGCAAACCTCAGAGCTATACCTCTGTCTGGCTGGTGGTTCTTGGGAAGAGAGAGCTGAGTGTTGTGGAGGGGAGGTACATTCTTGACTGAGAGGAAATAGGTAAAGAGAAGTTGGGTGTACCCCATAAGTCAGGTTCCCAGTGAAGAGAATAGAGTATTGAATTATACCCCCCTACCCTATCAACTTAGGACTAGTGCTGATCTTATGAAGCACACTGACAGTGCAAGACTGCAGAAATAAGGTTCTGGAACACCAGAGAGGAGGGCTGTTGGCAGTGCCACAAACATAGCCCACCCCCAACCAACAACTCTCATGAGTGACTGGACCCAACAGGCCCCCAGGCCCCCATCTCTATCCCTTGATTCAGCAGCTGCAGAAAAGTTCTCCCCAACATACAAGGTACGGAAGCCCTGAAATGCCAAATATCTAAAAACTTATGAAGACAGGAAAAGCTTAGAAAACACCCACAGCACCATCTGCTGGAAAAGCAGAAGTTCTGCGTTTTCTAAATAACTGGTAAGGACACATTTCCCCCTCTGCTACCATCCCTCCTATCTTCTTATCTCTTTCTCTCCTCCTTACCTCTTAACCTCAGAGCCCTCAGGATGTTTACTGAGTTCCACTTGTTTTTGAACATTATCTAACTGTCTATTATTGCCAATAAATTCATGAAGATTGAAATCATATCAAATATCTTCTTTGATCACAATGGTATCAAATTAGAAATCAACCACAAAAACACATATAGAAAAACCTCTAATATGTGGAGATTGAATAACACATTACTGAATGACTACTGGGATAATGAAGAAAATACTTTGAGATAAACAAAAATGAGAGCACAATCTACCAGAATCTATGAGACACAGCAAAAGCAGTACTAAGAGGCAAGCCATATAGTAATACAGGCCCACACCAAGAAAAAAGAAAGAGCACAAATAACCTAATCTCTCACCTTAAGAAACTAGAAAAAAGATGAAAAAATAAAATCAAAATCCAGTAGAATAAAGGAAAAGTAAAAATTAGAACAGAAATAGAAATAAAAAAGAAAGTGTAAAAGATCAATGAAATCAAAAGCTGGTCCTTTGAAAAATAAACAAAATAAAACTCTAGTTAGAATCACAAAGAAACAAAGGGGAGAAAATAAATAGAATCTGAAATGGAAGAGAAGTTATAACAGATATCTTAGAAATACAGAGGCTCATAAGAGATTTTTTGAACATTTGTATGCCAGGAAGTTGAATAACCTAAAAGAAATGAACAAAATATTAGAAATATACATCTTTCTGAGACTAAATTGGAAAGATATATGAAATCTTAACCGATTGATTATAAGCAAGGAAACTGAAACAGTAATCAAAAGCCTCCAAAAACAAAAGTCCAGAACAAGACAGTTTCACTAGTGAGTTCTGCCAAACCTTCAAAGATGAACTAATATTTTTTTCAAACTCTTCCAACAAACTGAGAAATAGGGAATACTTGCAAACACATTCAATAAGGCTAACATTACACTGATACCAAAGCTAGACAAGGACATCACAAAACAAAACTACTGACCAATTTCCCTGATGAATAAAGATGCAAAAATCCTCAACAAAATCTTCACAAACTGAATTCAGCAACATATTATAAAAATCATGCATCACCAAGTGAGATTTTCTGCAAGTAAATCAAAGATGGTTCAACATCTGAAAACTGATCAATGTAATTCACTATATCAACAAAAGGAAAGCTATCAATTATATGATCATATCAATAGATGCAGAAAAGCATTTCACAAGATTCAACATCCATTCATAATAAAAAATCCAAAAAGCTGGAGATGGAACAGACCTCAATGTAACAAAGGCCATATATGACAAACTCACAGCTAACATCATTGTCAATGGTGAAAAACTGAAAGTTTTTCCTTTTAGATATGGTACAAGACAAAGATGTCCACTTTCACCACTACTGCTAAACATAATATTTAAAGTCACAGCTAGAAAAATTACACAATGGAAAGATAAAAAATTTTATTCAAATTTGGAAAGAAAAGTAAAAATTATCACTAGTTGCAGGTGATATGATTTTAAATACACACACACCCCTAACACGCCACTAAAAAACTAATTGAGACAATAAAGCAGTAAAGTGGCAAGTTAATAAATCAAATTATAAAAATCAGTTCCATCCTATATACAAACAAGGAGCTAGTAGAGAAAGAAATAAAAAAAAACAATACCATTATAATCACATCAACAGCAAATACTTGTGGGTGAACTTAAAGGAAGTGAAGGACCTGTACAGTGAAAACTGTAACACATTGGTAAATGAAACAGAAGACATAAATAAATGGAAAAAATATTCCCTGCTCATGAACTGGAAGAATCAACATTGTCAGAATGGTCATCTTACACAAAGCAATATACAGATTTAATGCAATACATATTAAAGTTTTCATAGCATTATTCAAAGATGCAGAACAAACACTACTGAAACTTACTTGGAAACACAGAAGACATTAAATAGCCAAAGCAATCCCGACAAAAAAAGTGGAGACAGACTTCAAAAATAACACAAAGCTCTAAAAATCAAAGCAATATGGTGCTGGAACAAAAACTGACACACAGATGAACAGAAAAGAATCAAGAACCTAGAAATAAACTCACACTTATGTTGACAGTTAATCCATAAAATACATAGAAGAAAACATAAGAAAAACACTCCATGTCATTAGCTTTAGATACAAATTTGGGACTGACTTCAAGATTCATCACCAACAGCAAGAGAAAGAGAGAACATAAATAAATGGGACTACATCAAACCAACTAAACTAAAAAGCTTCAGTGCAGAAAAAGAAACTATCACCAAACAAATGACACCTTACTGAATGGGAGAAAATAGTTGCACACCATACATCTGCCAAGGGGCTGATTTCTAAGATCTATAAAGAACTCACACAACTCAACAAAAAGAAAACAAACCAATCATAAACGGGCAGAAGAGTTAGAATCACTCCTCTGAAAAAAACGTACAGATGGATGAAGGGCACATGAAAAGATGCTCATCGTGAATTACCATTAGAGAAATGTTGGTGAGGATGTGGGGAAAAGGATCCCTCATACACTGTTGGTGTTAATGTAGATGGGTCTAGCCCCTATGAAAACAGTATGGGTGTTTCTCAAAATATGAAAAATAGATCTACTATATGACCCAGCAATTTCACTCCTAGATATCTACCCAAAGAATGCAAAAAGACTAGTTTGAAGGGACATAAACACTCCTATGTTCATTGCAGCACTATTTACAATAACCATGTATGGAAATAACCTAAGTTCCCAAGGACAGGTGAGTGGATTGGGAAGATATGGTATATATACACAATGGAATACTACTCAGCTATAAAAGAATATAAGCTCTTGCTATTGTGACAACATGGATAGAACTAGAGGGGATTATGCTTAAGCGAAATACGTCAGAAGGAGACAGACAGATACCAAATGCTTTCACTTATATGTGGAATATAGAGAAACAAAGCAAAGTATCAAAGTAGAACAAAAACAAACCTTAGAAATCTGAGTGTAGAACTGAGACTACCAGAGACAGAGCAGGAGAGCAAAGCAGGGAGGAGGCACAATGGACTATGGTAGAGAATTATGGGTTCCTTGATGGGAGGTTTGGTGTGGTGACATACATCTGAAGTGTGGGATCCTGTATGTCTGAATCATATACAGTGCTGTAAACCAAGGTGACCTCAATAAAAATAATGTTCAGAGCAAGTTTGTTTCTTCTAGCCCAAAACTGGAAATAACCCAGGTATCCATCAGCAGGGGAAAGAACAAATGGTAGTATATTTATAAAATGGAGTATTACTCAACAATATAAAGGAAAAATTACTGACACACTCAATAATATAGATGAATCTCAAAACTGTGCTACATGAAAGAAGGTACAGAAAAAATCACGTGGTGTATAATTCCGTTTCTATGAA
Organism: Scalopus aquaticus; assembly: GCA_004024925.1. Taxonomy (NCBI): domain Eukaryota; kingdom Metazoa; phylum Chordata; class Mammalia; order Eulipotyphla; family Talpidae; genus Scalopus; species Scalopus aquaticus. The sequence goes on from PVIJ01005126.1 coordinate 52,079, forward strand.
ATTCAAGAACAGGAAAAAAACTATGTATGGTGAAAAAGTCAGACCAGTGCTTGCCTCCTGAACGTGGCATGTGGGCAGAAACTAACCGGGATGGGGCATGAGGGAATAATCTGGGCGATGGTAATGTTCTGTCTTATTAAGAATGTAGGTTGCAAAGTTATATGCATTTGTCAAAATTCAGCAAATATACTTAAGTATGGTGAATCTTATTGAACATAAATTTTAATCAAAAGGGAAAACTGTAAACTAAGCATGCTGAAATAGAGGAAAGTAACTGATTATTTCTGATTTTTTGAAATATACCAAAACTAAGATAGATTAATAGATAGAAGGATGTATGGATGGCGGTACATGTGATAAAGCAAACACAGTAAAATGTTAATGATAATAAGTGGTAGGTTCAATCTTTCAAAATTCTGAACGTTTTAAAATTTTCCTAAAAATGTTAGGGGAAAAATGAATAGATAAACGCTTTGTTGTTAATTTGACTAGGATTTGAAAATTAAAAGAAACTCTTCCATCCCAAAATTTAATTCTTAAGCTCTGGAATGTGATAACATTAATGTAAGATATTCAAGCCCTAATATAAGAACTTTAAGTAAGCACATCAAAGTTTTACACTCTAATCAGTAAACAGAGTAGAACATCACGTGTAACAACTCATAACCCTGCTCTACAGAATAGGCTGACAGCATTTGCTATTAGATCTTTTTGGAAACTGAAGAAATAAAAAAAAAATTTCAATAATATTCCCTAGGCTTTCTGTTTTTCTTTGTGCTTGCGCTATCGCGCTCTCTCTCTCTCTCTCTCTCTCTCTCTCTCTCTCTCTCTCTCTCACACACACACACACACACACACACACACACACACACACACACTCATACACACACACACACAATTGCTTGTTGTTAAAAAAATAAAATCAAGGAATGAAACTTATTGCAAATATTGCATTAATAACTTGGTGTGTAGTCTGCCAGGATTTCTTCAAGGATACACAATCTTTGAAATATTTATATGGGCATGCATAACTTTTAAATTTTTGGTATAAATAGGATCATATTATACAGACTCCTGAATTTTGCTTTATCTACAAAACAGCATGGCATATACGTGGGAGCCATTCACCAATATGAACTCTATAGTCTATTTCATTAATATTTTGGTTTATTCCCCTACCAGTATGATATTTTAGAATGTCTGTAAATTATATAAATTCCAGTATCTAGATGTTAATATTCCTATTTTCCAACATATTCTCAATTCCTTATTTTTCTTGAGGAACCTCATAATTAATATGCCAATTTATCTCCTCAAACCCCGAAAAACAAAACCAAATCTAACAACAGCAACAACAAACACCCACGTTGTAATTGTCATTGGAGTTGCTTCAAATATACAGATTAATTTGGACAGATTAAAATTTCACAATAGCATGTTACCATTTAGAGATATAATAAAGTTTCAGAATTATGTTCATTTTAGTCTTACATATTTCCTGTCCAATTTATTCCCAGGTGTTTAATAATTTCTGTTGATATAGTGAATAGTATCCCCCATTGCATAACGTTTCCTAACTGATTATTACTAATATAAAATAAACTATGCCCTTTTTATGTAATTTTCTTGCATTTAGCTAATTTCCTGAATACTCTTGATGGTTCCAACCATTTCTAAATTGAGTCCTTTGAATTTTTAGGTAAGAAATCATATTTGGGTTCTAATTTTAAAATCAGTCCTGTAGGGTAAATGAGAATTACCAGGTTTTTCCACCCTCCCCTCAACCTCTGCAGGCCTATGCGCATGCCTGATGGCGGGCACCTGGAATAGGGTGTGGGCATGCGTGAGTGGGCACTCCTGAGCCAGAGACTGGGCTTATAAGCAGAGAAGAAGAATTAGTGCATCAGCAACAGAACCCGCAGAGAACAGAGGAGAAGCAGAGGGCCTTCAATTTAGGGTGCAGCAGAGGCCATGAGACGCCACCAGAGAGCCCGAGAAAGTGAAGATTTGCTGGGGGCTGGGAGGCCTGCCAGCCTCCTGGCCCCCCGGCCCCATTGCCTGCCCTGTACCTGGTTGCCTCTCCACAAGAAACCATTAAAAAGCATAAAAAGCCACCGAGGGCGCCAGAACTCCTCCCTTCTTTTAGACCCGTCTGTGCAGCTCCATAGACAACCTGTGCTCCTGATATCTATCCTGCCTTTACAAGTTCTCAGTTCCATTCTGGGTTATTTTGTACAGTGATTTCTAAATGCTTACTTCCACTATTATTAGGGTAATAAAATCATGGACTTTTATGGCTGGGCGCTACCTTATAATGAACTAATCCAATGGTTACCTAGGCAAGAACATACTAGGGCATGCAGGTAAGACAAGTGGAAGAAGGTATAAGACAATAAGGAATGGTGCAGACTGGGAAGAAATGCAGAAAACAAGTTCTATCTGAAGAGGACAGCTACTACTGGCCCAGACTGACTGCTGCCATGGGAAAATGTAGGTCCAGTTTCTATTTTCCAAGAGGCACCAGATATATAGATTTTTATGTTTAAACTCCTAATTTTAAAAACATTAAGCAAAAGCCAGAGTTCAACTATGAACTTGAATCTAACCCAATACCTTCATTTAAGACAATTTAAATATGGAAAGTTCCATCAGAAATTGCAGGAGTAGTGGTGTACGGGGTGGGGGGGGGCTTTGTATTCTGTTCAGCTTCTTGGTAGATCAGAACAATATTTGCAAAGTGCAAAAACTAGGCAAGTATTTTGCTTAGTTTGATTACCAAGAAAGAATTTAGCACATAATGTTGACATTTTATGTTCCCTGCTTTGCTCATGTTGGCATGGATTTGCTATCCCTGACATAGTCACAGAAAATTAAAAAGGCACCTTCTAAATCACCTTTCTTTATCTGGGAAAATGTCCACCTTTTGTTTCCTGTTATTCAACCTGGAAGTCAGAGTTCTATTTCCCAGGCTTCTTGCAGTAAGAAACATTCAGGTTTCCCAGGTTCTGCCAATCAGGGAAGCTAACTTTGACTTGCAAGGGATCAGCAGGAGAAAACAAGCTAGGTATGGACTACATGTGGTGTCAGAGGGGTCCAGCTTTGCCAGAGGGGTGGCAACAGATGCAAGGTTGCCAAATCCACTTCTTGGCAGGACTGTAAACATATCAAGGAGCTGTGGGCAGTCCAGTGCTAACAGAAGCAGGCCATTTTCTCATCAGACAAGTTCTCCAGCCCAGTTCTGGGCACTGCTCCTAGAATTTAGCCTCAAGCTTGTTTCTCCAGCTCTTCCAAAGATACTAGGAACCACCCAGGATCTTTTTAATTAATTTCTTCTCTGTTTAACTAGCCAGAGAGTATTCTGTGTTCTAAAAAGAAGCCCTCACCAATGTAAACACCACCATCGGGGCAGAGACAGAATCAACTCAAAGATCTCAGTCTTTTTGATTTCCAAGCCAGCATTTTTCCTATGACATCACATTATTTATATTTAATGCTTTGAGGAAGGTTCAAAATGCTATTTTTAAAAATGTAAGTTGAGGTTTCCATCTCAAAGACACGATACGGACATTGTCAAATTGGTTCATGATGTAAAGATGTTTGGATGCTTTGGGGATTTGTTTGTTTGTCTTTGTTTTTGCTTTGGTTCATACAGATTCACAGTCTAGTGGCTTCCTTAAAAGATGTTAGACAGCTTACAATGAAAACGCCAGTAATAATGTATACAGAGTTATTCAAATAAAGATACGGCAAAACCACATAAAGGGAGAGATAACTGTCTGAGATAAATCAGGATGAGATCATTACAATGTTCTAAGCACTAAATTTACAATCTTCTTCCTTGAAGTAAAGGACAATAACAGGGTGAATTATATTAATGTTTCCCAACCTTGTTCCACCAATACTGATGTTTATTTTTCACCTTCATGGCCTCCAAGTTTTTAAGCTTTCTTTCCAATCTCATTTACTGAAGAATGCTTTCAATGACCTCAGCATGGGTAAATATATAACTTACTGAAATATGGAAAACAGGACATAGATTCCAATTATTTATTTTCAGTAACACCAAGTTGCAACTATTGGGATAAAGTGTTTTCACTGTCTAGGGTCCACTAAGCACTCAAGTGTGCTACAATCAAAACTTTACATTATCAGATTTATTCATGACAACAGTTCTGTGTAGTAGGGATTATTGTCCCCATTTTATAGGCAAAAAGCATTGTTTAACAGCTTACTCAAGGACACCAAGCTGACAAACATCAGAGAGGAAATTCAGGTGTGAAAGTTCAAAATCATATCTACTAATCTCATACCCTCCTTTGGAAGAATTCTAGTTTTACCAAACAGAAAATTTTCTTGAGCCTCTAAATAGTAGAAGGAATTTATTTTGTATGTTCACAGGAAATATTTTTACCCTGCAACTGCTAACAGGGACTCTGAAGAACTATGTTCACTGAGGCCTAAGACATGAGGTACTGAAGGATCCTGGGAGGACATAAGGCACAGGCCACGCCCTCTGGGAGTTCCACGCAGGCAGAAAGAAGAGATGAGCACCCAGAGACCCAACCTATACTCGGCTACGCGGGGCGGTATCATCTCCAATGGGTAGTTCAAGACTTGGGGGGGTAGAGAGTGAAAGGGGCTGGTCACATTTCCCTAGCGTGGGTCCCTTGCTGCTGCTGCTCCCCAAAGTTCAGGATTTAAGGCCCAAACTGGAAAGCCTTACTCAGGCCCATCTTCCTAACTGCAAGAAATACTTGTCCTGCCAAGCCTCGTCCTTGCCTGACGCCCTGCCAGGTACCTGGAGGCTCTGAAAGACTCTCTACATGCACTTGGAAACGATCAGCAGCTCTCACGGTCCAACCTGACAGACCATGAAAGAAAAATCCCAGGGAAGTGGGTCCAACTGAGAGGCAGAAGTAGTGACCCCCATAAGGCAGAAGAGAAGCATTCCCTCCCTAAACTGCCTCATTTCCTGACAACACCTGTCCATGCACTCCCCTTGGTCAACTGTGAGGGACAGAGCTCAGGAAGGCCCACACATGAATCCAATATCACCAGGGCACCTGGTGCAGAGGTAGTTTTATTAGCTCCCGTCCTCAAGGTTTCCCTGAGGAGAGGTATAAACCTTTAAGGAAAAGGAAATGCCCAGAGCATGGACAACTGCCTAGAGCAGCAGGTCCCAGGTGCATACTTGCACTTGAAGCTATGAACCCTGGGGGAGAGAGGCAGGGCCAAAGGGGTGAGCCCACCAGCCTGACCCCACCCGCCAAAGGATCATTTTACAAGTGTACTTAGAAACCCACATGTTAGGAGTTTTAGAACGCCAGCGCCTGGGAGAGGCAGATTGTCTTTCCCTAGTGCAATGTAGTCAATTATTCATTTGTTTGCTATAAATTTTAGGACTGAATGTTACTTGAAAAATAGGACCATTCATTAAATTATTCAGCAAAGATCCATTGTACATGGCAGGAGCCAAATGTGGAGGCAGGATGGTAAACAAGTAACTGGGTTGCCAGTGGCCAGTAGATGAAAAGCTTAACACAACATCTGGCCCACGGTAAGCACTCAATAAACAGTGACTTCTAGAAGGTGTTCAAGTGGAAATAAGGGAGAGGGGCAAGTAAGGATTAGATCATGGCCAATCTCACATGAAACACTGAAGTGCTAGGATTTGCCCTAGAGACAGTGAGGCGCTGATGCAAGGTTCAGAGCCGAGGGATGACATCACATCAGATTTAAGGAAGGTCACTTCAGGGAAAACTCTGGAGGATGAGAGTTAAGACAAGGAGATTAGCTACACAGCTCTGAAGAGAGTCCAAGTAAACAGTGGTGATAAGCTGAACTGCAACAGTGAATCTGGGGATGGAGAAGTAGTTTAAGAAGCGCAATTTCAAGGGCTGGGTGGACTGTCAAGCCGAGGAGGGGGGTGGGGAGAGAAAAGGTAGGCCTTGGCCCAGGCCCTGGGAAGAAGTATGGCAGTGTTTACCAAGATAGGGTCCCCAATGGAGATGGATCACGGGTGAATTGGTGGTGGGCTGCCCAAGGGGAATACAAAATGTAAAAGACATAAATAACAATAAAAAAAAATGGAAAAAAAAAAGATAGGGTCCCCAGCTGCCACGTTATGGAAAAAGAAAATGAGGTAGATTTCAGGAAAGTTATTTCTGGAAGCTTAACAGACACCCAAAGTGGAACTGTCTGGAGGCATTCATATTTCCAGATCTCCAGTGCAGGAGAAAGGCCTGAGCTTGGGGAACTATCGCCTTCAGGCAGCAGTCCAAGCAGTGAGGGCTGGATAAAACAGAGCCACTCAACAAGGATTTATTAACACCCTACTATTTACCAGGCACTGTAGGAAGTGATAAAGCTAAAGCAGAATACAAGAAAGAGGAGGTTTCTGTTCTCAAAGAGGGTATGTTCTGATTAGAACAGCCAGCACGCACGCACACAGACACAAACACAGGGGAAGAAAAATATTAGCCAGTGAAATTGCCAAGCACAGAATTGAGTCAGGGTGCGGTGCCACGGTGACTGGCTAAGTAGTTCCTTTGTCTTTGCCCAGGAAAGAGTATGAAGAGCAAAGGAGAGGGATGAAGATCACAGTTAGGGAAGCCACATTTGTGGCCAAGCACAGAAGGCACAGGGCCTGACACTGAGCATGTCACGTGACTCCTGCTCTACAATCTCATGTAGCGACAATGCCACCAGCTCGAAACGCGAGGCCCCGAGAATAATTCTAGCAGTTCATTATTTAATTCAGGAACTTTAATAGATACTGAGCCCAGAGCTAGTTCCCAGGGACAGGACAGTGAGTAAGATGGACACAGTCCCTGTCCCTCAGAAAGCTCCCTCCCTCCCTCCCTCCCTCTCTCTTTCTTTCTCTCTCTTTCTTTCTTTCTTAGAACAGGTTTATTAGGGAACGGGACAGGGAAGTAAAGGACGCTTGCACAGAGACAAGCAGTCAGGAAGAACTGCCCCGAAAGCTGTTTGCTGAGAGAGGTCTGCATGGTCGCAGGCAGGCGGGCAGCCCTGAGGAGAGCCGCCTCTGCTGAGGGAGGTCAGCGAAGAGAAGACGGGGCACGGTGCAGGTCACAGGCAGGCAGGCAGGCCGCTGCCCTGCAGAGGGACAGGGTTGGTGAAAGTGACACCTGCATAGGCGCAGGTGGGCAGGACAGCTGCAGAAATCTCACATTCTTAACAGAAGACATGCCAAACACATACACACCGAATACAGTATGAGAAGAAAGTTAACTGCAAGTTGTGCCAAATACTGTTAAAAGATATAAAAGGATAACAGCCAATAATCTACTTTAGGTAGGGCAGTCAGAAAGAAAGTTCCTCTGAGGAGGCGCCACATGAGTCCTAGAGCTGGCCATGAAAAGGGTGGTGGTGTGGGCACTGCAAGGGAGGGAAGCATGAGTGCAACAGCCCGGAGGGAGGAAAGAGCTTGACGTATTTGAAAAACCAAATGACAGCCTGCGAGCCTGGGCTAGAGAAAAAGAAGTAATGACTCTGGAAATCCACAGAGTCACATCACTCAAGGCCCTGTCAGCTACTGTCAAGTGCTTGGATCCTACTGCAAGGACAACCGTAAGCCACTAAAGGGGTTTTCAAGCCAGGCATGACCTGATCCGATTTTCACCTTCAGGAATTTTGAGCCAGGAGAAGGTCAAAAGATTGGAAGCTGGTTCTTTCTGAGCATGCTGCCCCCTTCAAGCAAATAGTGAGGCATCCTTTATTCCATTCACAATTAGGGTCAGGTCTACATGTGTAGAAAAACTCTTCCTCCTTAGATCTTCTGTTTGGCCTAAGCGCTTCCCAGAAAGCCCCATAAACTCACTAAAGCGTTTCCAACAGACTTTGCTAGAGTGTTGGGAGAATGGACGACTTTGGAAAACCACTCCCTCATTTCTGATGGAAATTGTTTTCTCCTCCACTGCTTTCCATTAGTCCACAGCCTGAATGATTGTTTTTGCTCTTTGCTCTTTACTCTGCCTCCTTTTGTTTTCCAAAAGGCCAGGAACATGTGTACTAGTAGGAACAATAACAAAGAACTATAAATCCTTATTGATCCCAGAAGGTTGGGCAATCTAAACAATAAAAATATGTCCTCTGACGGCGTCCTTCAAAAGAATGTTTTAGAAATCCAAAAGAGCTATGTTAAAACAACAAATGAGCTCTGGGGACACTCTGGGCCTAGCAGTGGGCTCAGGTCACCCCGTACTGATGTAAGAGGCAACTTCAGACACAGAGTTGGAAAGACCTCCCGTCATCCTCTCCCAGGCTCAGCTTCCTCATTTCTCAGCACACAGCTTGAGTGCATCAAGCCCAGTGTCCTATGTATCTTGCAACCAGTACTGTTTTCAGGAGCCAGAATTCTCAGCCTAAAGAGAAAATCTCCTTTGTCCTCCATCCATGATTCTCCTGAACACTCCAGTCACTTTGTTTTTAGCTAGGAAGTTTCACAATTATACCAGACCCTGAATTTGAATTTTCCTGTGTTCATGCAATTTGGAAACTTGCCTAGGTCAGCCACTGGACAGTCCCAGAGTTCAGAGGAAATCTTTATTGTTCGAGATTTCTTATAATATTTTAAGTATGCTCATATTTTCTCTCAACTTCTGTATTTTTATACCTTTTAAAATACACAGGTGTGTGTCCAGATATACACACAGGGGCATACATATCACCTTTTCTCTGATAATCAGTAAAGTATCCCTGTCTTTTCCAACTAGATGGCATTCCTAAAGGGATGTCCCTCTTTTATTCCCCAGATGGAGAGGTGCTCTTAGCTGCATTTTTTTCCTCCTGCCCTTCTCACTCAGATGCACTCTTCCCAGTATTCCCCTGATCTTTCAATACAGTGATCCACAAGAAAATGTGACTGTGAAAAGTCAGGATAAGTGGAGCCATTTTAAAATGGAGCCAGACAGCCACTGCAGAAAAAAACACTTTGTTGTCTTATCTAAACTGAATTCAACTGAGGCAAAAGGCAACTGTTTCACAGTTGTTTTAGAAGCCGGAAAGAATAAGAATATCCTATTTAAGAGAACTGATAAAGTGAGCTTTTACTTCTTTTTATCGTGTGACTCTTTCACCTGACCATTACTTCATCCTTCACCACATCCTCCTTTTGCTCTATGTAAAAACCCCTGACTTGTTCCTCACTGGGACACGCTTTGGATTTCTACGCAAATCTGTACTCCCCCAAATGCAATTATTTGATCCCTGACAATTAGGCTTTGCTTTTGAGTGGGATCCTGCAATTTTAGCTTCTTCTGACCAACTGACATTATAGGCTTCTGCCTGTATGTTCTCACCTATAAATGTCTTTAATTTGCAAATGCATAAAATTTACTAGAAAGGGCGAAATTTGACCACAAAGTCCTATAAATATGAAGCAGTCAATTAATTAGAAAGAGAAGAATTTTCTCTTTCTGTTCTGCTAGCAGAAAGAATACTGCTTACCTGAATGTATTATAATCCACCATCTTCGTATGGTTACAGTCAGCAGCTGCAAACACCTGCTTGATCTCTCTGGATTTTGATTCTTCTTCCTTCAGTTTTTGCAGGGCAAGCTGAATGTTGCTGTAAGGAAACTGGAAGGGGGAAAGACAGGAAAGCTATTCATACATGCCTACGATATAGTGAGCCCCATCTTTCTGATGACCAGATTTGTATCTCTTCAGTGAAGCCTTCCGGACTATAAGCAACATGAACGTAGGCCCAGGTCTTAGAGAAACTGAGCTGAAGGGACTGCAGGCCACAGGACCCAGAACATAATCCCTACTCCCACGCCAGTCTCTGCCCTTTAACCCTTGGACATTGGCCTAATAGGGTGGGAGACCCTAATGGAGAAATGAGGATTAAAATTAGATAAGAGGACCCCCCCCATTTATTTGCTCCAGATCTTTAGAGTGGGCCCCCAGGGACTGCTGGTCACCAGGCTATGCACTGAGCAGAGCAAGGCTGGGGGGGCAGAGATCCACCCACACTGCAATCCCCAAACAGTCCTTCTCCAGGCAGCCCCCGATTCCTGTCGCCAACCATGTGGTTAGCTTTTTGACTTTGTAAGAATACTTTTTATTCAATCGAGTAAAGCATAATGTTGTAAATAATTATAGCTAAGAGCTAAAAAAATGAAAAGACTACATTTAAAAATAAAAACATTAATGGTAATTTAGTATAAAGCTCTCTCTCTTCCACCAGGGAGTTTGGCACCTATTGCAATCCCCCATTCCCTCCCTTTTCTGCATTTCCTTTAATCCATTTCCATGATAGGATCCATTAGGTCTTTCGAAAAGACTCCTCAGAATGATACTGAAGGGTATATTAATCGTTCTCTGCTTAGAATATCCCCGTTAAAGGTAGTTTTAAAATAATGCATCTGGGACGCTGATACCAGATAATATCCTACCCAGCTTTCATCTTGCTGAAAAGAAAAAGCTCTTCATATATCAAAAAAATATATATTCATGTTACTACATCTGTGTTTTACATTAACATATAGGTTCACCCTGTGTTGGAAACCATAGCCCTAGCTTACAATAGCTACACTGACTGAGCCTGCCCTGGGCCACATAGAGCTAAACACGTCACACACATTATTGCATCTGATCTTCAGAGCAACTCTAGGAAATAGGCACTGATTCACTCCCATTTGAAAGATGAGGAAAGAGAAGCTCGGGTAAGATACACAGTTAAAGCCCCACAGCCATTAAGTACGAAGTCAGGTTCCCAAGGCAAACCGGTGGGTATTCAGAGACCTAACTGCCCGGTTACTGAGCCCCTCACATGAACTTAGTGCTTTGAACAGTTACCAGGTCATAGTTTTAAGATGATAAATTCCTAACACTGCAAATGGAGAGCTGGCTAGCAGCCATGGGGGGTGCTGCGGGGCTCCTGTTAAGAGAGACATGCAGAGTGATGCTAACAGCCCTCAGCTGCTGCAACTTTGGGATCCCCTACAGCGCACCTACTGCACCTACACTCCCCAGGCTGTTCCACCCAATGACCGGGGCATGACAGAGGCGCCCAGGCTGGGCCATCCTGCCTGACGCACAATGTCTCTGATGGGCAGCCTGTATGGGGGCTCCCCCTGCGCTGGATCGGGGGCTTCTCAGAGCTGCCCTGCCTGCGAGGGAGGTTCTTCTTAGCCCCTCCTCATTCCTTCCCTTTCCTTTCTCAGAAGTCACACCTGAATCATGGTCTCCCCACCTACTACTGCTCCTACATAGGTGTTTCCCCCAGCAGAGCTCAGGGATTGCTAGTTCTGTTTTGGCATCTGCTTCTCAGGGGACCAAACTGACACGGATGAGGTGAGATACACAGAGTCACCTTAGCAACTTGTCCCTAGCACTTTACATATAAGCGAAATGAAACTGATACTGTTTATCTACCTATCGATTGATCATTGGTACATAATTATTATTTATAGTTAGACCATTCAAATAAACTGTTTCCAGATAGAAGTTTCAATATTAACAATGATTCTCAAAAGAACATGCGTGCACACCCAAATAGTTTGTACTTAAAATCAAGATCTCATCAATGTCATTTTTACTGGAGACCACGTCCATGTAGTACTTTTAGTAACAGTACCCATCTGCCATCTTATTTCAGATGAGAAAAGCCCCTTGCGTTCACTGTTAATGATTTGTCCCTGAATTCATATTTAGGCCTCAGGTGGCTCCTGTGATGGGAAGTTGCAACCCCAGCAACTACGGGTTCCCTCAGGGTTTCTGTTTGTTCTGGTCTTGGCCTTCTCTACAGACTTGTGCCAATTAACTGGGACAGCACAGTGTGCACCACCAGATTTTCTTCCTGTCCTCCAGTTGCTGAATTTCTTTCTGAAAACATTGCCCACATCAGCAGAAAATGCAGGAAACTTGATTCAACCTTGGGCCTGCCTCCTGCCTGTGCCTGGCATCTGTGATGCTGGGCAGCAAAGAACCCAGCTTGTAAGCAGAGTAGACTAGAACCTGGCCTCTCTGATGGGACCTGCAGCCAAGTCTCAAAGATCCATTATTCATGCCCACGTGTGTGAATGCACAATGGAAAATGGGTGCAAAATGAAGGCGAACAGGCCTAGAGAAAGAGAAATACGGATTGCAGAGCACTGAGAGGCACGTCAAGAATTACACAAAGCAAGTTCACCTTATCTGTATTGTTCTCCATGTAGTTTAAGGTGTACTCATCAGCATTGAGCAAAAGAAATAGGTAGCCATTCACGTTCACTTTGGCTCCCACGTACAGCTCCTCAACTTGTATGTATTCCGATAGTTCACTTTTAAAGACTTCTTGTCCAGGCCTCTTAACACGAATTCTTTTCAAGAACATCCCACCAGTATACCCTATAGAAAAAGAGATAAGTTAATGAGTAGCCCTTATTCTTAAAAGAACTATACAATTTGCCTTGAGCTATTTCATGCTCAAATGCAGACCACACAACTTAGCTAATGAACTCATAATGGCCTATTATTCTCAGACTGAAGGGAGGAATGAGGCAGTGGGAGAAGAAATGAGAATTTCTATGTGAGTGTGTAAAGAAAAAATGTGATATGGCATTCTAATCTTTTCTTTTCTCTCTACTTCGTGCCCAATTCAAGTACCTGCAGCCCCCAGAAGCATACTGGCAGTTGGGACATCAGGAAGATATTCATCAGCTAGAACATTCCTCATTTGAGCACATTCCCACCTATTTGTTCCAGATGAGGTCTTACGCTTATCCTGAGAGCTTAAGTGTAAGATGCCCTCTTTCCAGAAATGCGCTCACTTAATATTGGAAGACAATTATGGGAATGCCATTAGCTTTTTTTTTTCTATAGGTAAAATACCTTCGCTTCCTATAGCAATGTCATATATTTTATTCTTTCCAAAATTCTCACCATGAGCATTATTCGGTCTGTGACATCTTGGAAAGCAATCAAAAGAGTAGAACATGGGACTCTTGTATTTTCTAATTGATAGTCAACTGAAATCTTCAGACTTATGAATACATCCTGAGATATGAAGATGAGCTTTTGGGGTTAGTTTCATTGCACTCCTCCTACCATGTTCAGAAACCACGGGTGGTAGCCAGATAGACATTTGGGAGCCCAATCAAGCTGGAGAACATCCTGGTTTTGTCACTTGCTCACAGGATGACCTTAAGGAGTTGTGTACTCTCTATGAACCTCTCTGAATTCTCACTGGTAAATGAGAACAAAAAAAATCTGTGGGGGGGGGGTTTCATGAAAATGTACCTCTCAGATGGCCTACAATGGGGAACACAGTGGAAGATCCCAGTTCCTCTATTTTGAAATCTACCTCCAGGTTTGTGCCAAGGTGATGCTTCCCACAGGCTGTTGCCAACAAATGACTAAGCAAGGTAGGGATACTAAAGCAGGCCATTTCTGCAAGTCGGGGGTTCCTCCAACTAATGACTTTGGCTCTAGGACTCCCCATGAGCCTCGCAGTAATTTAGAATGTCACTTGAGTCAAAGACATCTCCCTCTCCTTCTTGCCTTTGTCCTTCACAGGAGTCTGATAGCTCTCCCGCCTCCTCTGGCTTCCTCCATGCTTTCCCTCACCAGCATTTCCCCCATATAAATCCCTTACACATTTAACCCCATCTTGGATTAAATGACATGAAACTTAATTTCCTAAAGTTCTGATAATGATCACAGGAAATGCTCAACCATGGCCATTATTATGACCTGCAAGCTTGCAGTCGCCTACCATCACCCTCTCTGGTTTATGCACACTGCTATTTGCCTGGCCTCACCTTCCCCATTCTTGATGTACAGATTTGATTTTTTGACATTTAAGAGTATGACTATATTCATCCCTATTCAATTTTACATTTTAAGGTTTGCTACATTTTTCAAATCACTGTCGAGTCTGACTTAGCTATACAAATTATTCATTATTCATTGGTGTGCTCATACTAGCTCATGAAAGAGCTGGTTGTTAAATTTTCAGGGATTTTGCAAGTCAGTTGTCAAACTGTTGGTTGCTTGAAATTGGCCATGGTGGGTATTTATACTATGAAAATTGGCAAACAGTACAAATTGGGTCTTTTATAATTTTCTCAGAGAGCCAGTTAACTAGCATACCACTGATGATTCTTCCCAGATGTGTGTTGCTAACACAGATAAGGGTTTTAAACATGTTGGGACAAAGAATGGAATCCTAACAGTGCCCTGATTTGGCAACTGAAAATCAGTGGCTCCGCTCAGCAAGGGCCAGAGCATCAGCACAAGGCAGAGAGGCCTCAGTGGGCCTTGCTGCCGGCATCTTGGAAAAAACCTCAAGAGACAGAAAAGTCAAAGAAAGATAGACTCTAAGGACTAAACTTGTGAATCAGGCATTCTTGTCTTACACCATTTTGTAAGAGGTACTATCAAAAATAAGCTTCCTCTTGTCATACTGGCTGTGCGTGGCACCGGTGGCTGCTGGTCTATAAAGTCCTTGGATTCCACAGAGGTGCCTCAGAGGCTCCAGGGGGAGGAGCGATTAAAAAATATATAATTAAAAAAGAAGGGGAGATAATAGCCAAAGAGAGTTGTTCTGAGTCCCCCAGTACAGAGCCAACCAAAACGGTTTTTCTTTTATCATTTTATGTGTCTGGGTTCCCATTTAAACGAAGCTTAGGGGTTAAAGAAAAAAGGAAGAGCGCTACTGTGTTAGATCAGCTGGGCTATAAAATTAGACCATGACCCCTAACTTTGAAAATTAAGAGACAGTATACTGTGCTGAGGAAATTACTCCAAGAGGTTTATCTCTTACCTGAATTCCTCTCTATAGGTTCAAACACTGACATTGTGTTATCACTGAGAAAATATGAAATAATAAACATCCTGTCCACATCGGCACATTTGTGTGTGACTAGTTTTGCAAAAAAACGGAGCGTATTGCTTATGTTCCCATAGCTAAATGGAAGAAAAACAAGGGTTAAAGCATTATACAAGTAACCTTGCACACATTATGTATGTTTAAAATCCTGCAAAAAGTGTGCTATCATTTTCTTTTATATAATTGGTACATAATTTATCGGCTTCAAGTGCACGACCTAATGATTCAATATTTGTATATTTTGGGAAATGATCACATGAGTCCAGTTAACATCCATCACAATACACAGCTACAAAACCTTTTCTTGTGATGAGAACCTTTAAGATGTATTCTCTGAGCAACTTTCAAACACACAACAGTAGGACTATTAACTGTAGTCACTAAGATGCACGTTACATCCCCATGACTCATTTTATACCTGGACGTTTATACCTTTTGACTCCCTACACCCATTTTACACCCCAAGCCCAGATATGCTATGGTTTTCAGATGGTATAACTTTCTGAAGTAGAAAAAGGTCATCTGGGCCTCCCTGGTGGAGCAAGTGGTTAAGTCTCAGCCTATGAAGCTATCAACAGCCACTGAATCATGAGTTCGAGCCCCAGGCAGGGAGATTCCCACATGTCGCAGCAGACCTCTCCTGCCTCGCCCGCTGCTCTCCTCAGCAGTGTATTTCAGTCAATCTGCCTGTTCTGTTCCCCACTCTGCCTCTGGTGAATCCTCTCAACCCCCCACACACCTCTGGCCTACACCCCAGCTCATGTATGCATAAATAATCTTCAAAAAAAAAAAGAAAAAGGTCACCTGTTTTATGATTAATGTTCTAAATCTATAAGCAGAATTTTCTCAGTATACTGATGTATTTTACTCTTTAGACGTTCAAAGTAACCTATTGGGAGAATGTACCCCAAACATAAGTCATAAGCACACTGCTCAAACAAGCTGAACTGAACAGCTGTTCTCTACCCAGGAGACTGCTCAACAATCACAACCACATGTCAGCACAAAGCTTAGCACCTGGCCCTCGTGGCTAGTGAGCCAGAGTCTGCTCTGCTGGTGCCTGCAGGCTCCTCCCCATTTTCCTCTCATTTTCTCATGCCCATTTCCTTTCTTCCTTCCAGTCCCATGGCCTCTCCTCCCTAAGTAACTCCTCCAATCCCTCAACGGTCCCTCCAAATCCCTTTAAGGGAAAGCTACCTTTTCCCTTTCACATGCTGTATTAAATATTGTAGACCTGGCCCTTCTATAGCACTTATCACCCATATTTTATGTAGCCATTACAAATCTGTTTTCAAGGGCAAGGACTGCATCTTATTAAGTGTTGTCTAATACAACACTTTTTACATAGGAAGTTCTTAATAGATGCTTATAAAGTTGTCAGGAAGTTGCTTAGGAAGTTGTTATAAAATCCATATAGATTCGAATTTGCACTTAGAATTTTATGCATGAATAGTCTAGTAGACCAAAGATGGGATCAAATTGTAGAAACATAAATTCCCAAAGTTAATTGCCTGATACTTAAGAAATTAATTTATGGTCTGTCAACAGAAGCATATCTGTAGGTATCAGCTAGTAAAAAGGAGACTTCACAATAAACACTAAATAAACCCTTGGGATGGTCTTTGACAATCAAAATCATTACCACAGGAGGCACATAGTAAAATAAACCAAACACTTCGTCACTCCTTGTCACAACTCTAAGCAACTCTATCTCAGATTCTCCTGTGCTTAAATTCATTCTTTCCTGGTGTTACAGTGATTAAAAAGGAAAAAAAAAAGTATCTCTGATTTGTAGAGGCAGAAAGTGCTTTTCTCTGCCCCATTCTCTGATTGTCTTAGGGAGCAGGACTGAAAAAGCATGGAGTCAACATTCCCAGCTTGAAGCTTCCTGTGAGATGGAAACTAGCAATTTGGAAGGCTAGTCCCTGGGCAAAACAGCAAGATCTTTATAGCTGTTTTCTTAGTTGCTAGTTTCTCAGTCTTCTGTAAACCTTATATGGTGCTTAGGGCAGCTACGCCTTTGTCAACCATCTTCTCTGGTACATCGTAAGTAGTAAACAGATTTGGTAGCCCTCTCTCACTTGAAAGACTCATAACTTTTACCACGGCCTGAAATATCATTGCAACAACTGAATGAAGTTTAACATCAGACCAAATGAAAACTATTATAAATTTAGCTTCTTGAAACTTATATAAATTTATAAGTGTGGATGTGAAGTGTGGATTTTTCACATTTAATATGCCATTTTTCCACCGAATTCTACTATTCTGCAGATCTTGTCAATCAGGTATGATCCCCAAACAAAATCTTTAGAACAACTTTTCACAAAATTTGTTGTCTATAAAAGTCACCTGGAGAGCTTGTTAAATATATAGAATCCAGAATCCCACCCCCAGAGATATGTATTGAGTAGTTAGCTTGCATCTCCAGAAACCTGCATTTTTAATAAGCTCCCCGGGAGATTGATGATGTTGTAGCACACGCTTTGAAAAACACTGCAAATGTCTTCAGATATTTTTTTAATAAGCTAATTATCAAACTTCTCTAAATACTCTTTTTTTTTATCACAATACTCCCAGTACTTAAAAACTTTAGCATTGGACTGTGATGAGTGATTGAGTCTATCAAGAAGAAATCAAATTATTACTGTACAATGTGAATAAGGAAGACCATGTCTGGAATGCAGAAAATCTTCTAAGGCATTTCTTAGTATTCTTATGTCCTTTAATTAAAGTCAGTGGAGAGCCTCCCTGGTGGCGCAGTGGTTAAGCGCTGCGCTGTGGAGCTGTCGGCAGCGGTGACGGGAGTTCGACTCCCGGCCAGGGAGAATCCCACATGGTGCGGCAGACCTCTCCTGCCTCGCCCGCTGCTCCCCTCAGCAGTGTATTTCTGATCTGCCTGCTTTGCTCCCTGCTCTGTCTCTGGTGAACCCTCTCGCCGCCCCACGCCTCTGGCCTGTACCCCAGCTTGTATGTATAAATAAATCTTTAAAAAAAAATTAAAGTCAGTAGAAAATTACCACCCCCCCCAAAAAAAAAAAAACCTCCAAAATTTTAGCATTTTCCCTGCTTCCTATTGACCACCTATACTGCTCAATCTGACCTTCTGGGACATTGATAATCAGGTTCAAATACACACACATACAGGGAGGTATTGGTCATGATGACCTATACAAGTTACTTCATTTACTGCCCATGCCATCCTCCTTTCTGTTCCCAGGCCTTCACCTGGTATCATCTCCTACCCTAGGGCACACCTTCAACTTACCCTGTGCCAGTCCAGAGTCCTGTCTATCCTGCTGGGCCCCAATCAGTAGAGGTTTCTTTGACCATGGCCACCAGCAGAGCTGATCACCTTACTCAAAACTCTTGCACTATCCATAATCTGTCACATCCACTTTAGTCTGCATAGACTCATAGACTGTTGTTGGCTGTTTTTAACTTGTTTTTTCCCATCATCCCAACAATTTATAAATTATTAGGTCCAGCAACCAAGTCTTAACTTTACCTACATATAGATGAGGTAAGTCAAATTAATTTTAAGAAGTTATATAAAAAATGGATTTCATCAGTTTAAAAAAAAGATGAAGCCATGAATTTTTTAGTGCTATATGGTTATGTATAACACAAGTCTGGTCTATAATAACCTTCGTGGAAGGGAAGTCATCTGTCTATCTATCATTAAGAACTGGAAGGGTGAACATTTATTCTATTTACTTACTTTTTCATCCATTCCTTCTCTATTGGAAAAAATATTTATTGAGCCCCAAGTATGTAGCCAGCATTGTTTTAACTCTGAGGGAAGCAATGCAACCAGTCCCTATCCTCAAGGAGTTCTTAGTCTAGGGGGAAAATTCAATTACGTAAACAAGTAATTATCACGCACTGTGGTAAGTGCCAGTTCTGTGACAAGAAAGGAAAATATCACAAGTAAGAATTCCCTGTGTTCAAGTGCTAGTTCAACTAAAAATTAGCTGCATGAGCTTGGGTAAATTGTGTAGCCTCTCTGAGCTTCAGCTTTCCTCATGGAAAGAATGGGTATAATATCTATTTTATTAGGTTGTTTGATGGTTAAATGAGATCATATTCTGTAAACTATTTAGCACACAGTAACCACTAATTGCTCGTTATTAGTAGAAATATTATTAGAGGTATCATCAGCAGAGTATTGTGGGCACACAAAGAACAAAGTAATCCAACTGAATACAGCAAGAAAGATATTATTCTGATCTCCGAAGTCAGAGTGGAGAATCTGCCCAGCAGGCCACCACAGTAAATTTTTACCCAGACAATATAGGTTTTCACGTACCTCAAAAACCTCCTAGGCTTTAATGTGAAACTATTTCCTTCAATGACTCAGTATATCAGCACTAATCTCATACAACAATTAGCACCCAGTAAATTTATAATAGCAGTATAAATAATCATATATGGCAAGTACAGTTCGCACATCTCAATTCAGCTTATTTATTTGCAATGAGACTGTTCTTTGTACGCTTCATGAAATCATCTTCCTTAGGTTCTCACAGTTTTAAAAACCTTAGGTTATTCAAACTCATACTGTACGTCTCCCACTGAATGTGCCAGTTACTATGGAAACAAGGTCACTGTGTGGGAGGAGCTTGAGGGAAGTATATTTCTGGCAAAGAATAAGCAGTGGACAGAAAGAAACAGAATGATAGGTGTTGTGCCTGTATCATCCCCTGGCCGGCAGTGTGGCAAGATGTGGAGTGCTGTCTATAGTCAGTGCTCTACAGACGACCTAACACAGTGCAGACAGGCGGACACTAAAGCGACTACCCACCAAGAACGGTTTTCCCCTGGGTTCCAGAAACAACACCCTGGAATCATGTTTCCTCTTGTTTACTTATAAAAAAAATCTCCTCTCCTTTTACAATAGGGATATTCTTCCCGCCTGCCTCCTTTGAGTGGCTGCCTTAACACCAGCAGTACGAGAATTGTATCTATCAAAAGCCCTGCCCGGGAAACTCCCCATCAAGACCGTTTTCTACAAAGGAAGATGGAGTACAAACTGGCGTCCTACTTACGTGATGGAAACCAGCAGTTCCCAAACCCAAGTGCCCAGTAGAACACTCTGAAGGGCTGGTTCAAAGGATTCAGGCCCCACCCTCTCAGTCACTGACTCAGTTGGCCAGGATGCAGCATGTTAGCATTTCTAACAAGTGTGAGGGCCACACTTTAGTTAACATCGATTCTGAAACTTGCACATAAGCCTCTGAAGTCCTTAAAAACAAGTAATTACTTCTTGAAAGACAAAGGACATCATGTCAAGGCAAAGGCAATCTTTTGTACGTTCTATAAACTCAACATATTTTTAGCATCTTTTTAAAGATTTATTTTTTTATGCATACAAGCTGGGGTGTAGGCCAGAGGAATGGGGTGGTGAGAGGATTCACCAGAGACAAGAGTGGAGAGCAGAACAGGCGGATCTACTGAAGTACACTGCTGAGGGGAGCAGCGGGTGAGACAGGAGAGGTCTGCTGTGCCGTGTGGGAAGCTCCCTGTCCGGGGACTGAACTCATGCTGCAGTGGCTATGCACAGCTTCATAGTGCTGCGACTTAACCCCTTGCACCACCAGGGAGGCCCATTTTTAGCATTTTTACAGTTATATCAAAACCACTGTACTCTCTACTTGAAAATATTCTACATTGAACCCCATTAAATTTGAGCCAATTCAGGATGCTGTCTTTTTCTTCTCCTCCTGGTCTTACTACGTGTTGCCTTTATCATTTTGTTCCACAGTTTCCCTGCTCCTTTATTTGCGTCACACAGGACTTTGATTCTTAGCCCACATCCCATTCAAGTGTCTGCAACATTTTCCTACCAACTCCCTCTCGCACCTTCTTTCTCCAAGGCTTGCTCTCCCTTGCAGAAGCAAAAAGCCATGGCTGTGCCCACATTCTATGCATGACTCAGGGAAGATTTTCACTCACATATATTAGAAACACTTTTGAAAGTCCATCATTTGAAATTATATTTAACCATATGTGCCATCTATGGTTACTGAACTCAACCAAATTAAAAACACTGTCAAGTAACATTCTGAAAAACACATAAATCACTGAAGGCTTGATACCAACACATAAATCACTGAAGGCTTGAGGGCACAGAAAGTCAAGTCTGTGGGTCAAATACAGCTGGCCACCTGTTTTTATATGAGCTAACAATGGTTTTCTACATTTTTTAAGGTTTGAAAAAACCTTACATATTTTGTGATTTGAAATTCAAATGTCAGTGTCATCAATAAAGTTTTACTGGAACACAGTCACACATTTGTTTAGGAGCTGTCTGTGGCTATTTTCACTCTATGACAGCAGAATTGAACGGCAGAGGCCGAATGATCTGGAAAGCCAAGAATATTCACTATCTGATCCTTTGAGAAAAAGTTTGCTGACCCCTACTCTACACCATTTCGTAGAGACCATCTTGAGGAGAAATACATATGGAAAGGTACATACGCATGCAGGCACTTGACTTTTGAACAATATAAGTTTGAACTGTTTGGCTCCACTTACAAGAAATTTTTTTCTAACCTCAGTTTCCACATTCTTGGATTCAATCAGCCATGAATTTCAGTTGGCTGAATTCCCCAGGTGTGGAAGCCCTGCATGTGGGGGGTTAATGGTAGGTCATTAATATATGTATTTTCAACTGTGTGGTGGTTAGTGTCCCTAACCCCCTTATTGTTGAAAGATGAACTGCATACATCAGTACACACATGCATATACATACATGTGTGTATACATATATGTATACACACATGTATGAGCCACACAGGCTGGGAATGACATGACTTTCAGAGCTTCCAAGTGACTTATTAAAACAACCACGCAATGACAAGGATGTGGAAAAAGGGGGAACCCTGTACACTGTCAGTAAGAATGAATATTGGTACAGCCCTACGGAAATGGAGGTTTCTCGAAAAGTCAAAGCTAGAACTGCCACATGATCCAGCCATTCTACTTGGGAGTATATATCTGAAAGAAATGAAATTACTGTCCCAAAGAGAGCACCCATGTTCACTGCAGCACTATTCACAACAACCAAGACCTGGAAATAACATAAGTGCCCACTGATGGATGAATGGATAAAGAAAATGTGATGTGTGTATTTGTGTGTATACATACTTCATGTATATATGTATATGTGTGCACACACACAGAGAAACACACACTCAGTCATGCATAGCTTGTTCACAGGGATATGTTATGAGAAATGCATCTTGTTAGGTAATTTCATCATTGTGTTAATGTCCTAGAGTGCAACTATACAAACACAAATGGTATCGCATACCACACACCTAGACTCTATGGTTTAGCCCATTGGGAGGGCTGTCATATATGTGGTCCCTCACTGACCAAAATGTCATTAAGTGATACATGACTACATACATAATATTATTTACAGATAGTATTTACAGATAGTATTACAGATATTATTTACAGATAAATTACAGAATATTATTTACAGATAAAAAAGAAAGAAATCCTGCTATTTACAACAACACAGAAGGACTCTGAGGACATTAATCTAAGTGAAGTAAGTCAGACAAAAAAAGACAAATACTGTATGATCTCAGTTATATGTGGAATCTATTTTAAAAGAATACCATGAACCCATAGAAACAAAGAATAGGTTGGTGGCTGCTGACAGTGGGTGGAGGTTGGAAAAATGGGTGAAGGTGGATAAAAGATACAAACTTCCAGTTAGAAGATGAATAAGTCCTGAGGATATAATGCACGGTGTGGTGACTATAGAGAACAGTGCTGCATTGTATATTTGAAAGATGCTAAGAGAAGAGATCTTAAACGTGCTCACCAAGGGGGAAAAATTGTAACTATATGAGGTGCTTAGCTCATCTTATTAATTTTATTGTGGTGGTCATTTGGAATATATGCTTATAGCAAATCTTTATATTGTATACCTTATACTTACGCAATGTTATATGTCAGTTGCATCTCAAGAAAACTGGAAAAAAAACATAATAACCACTCTAAAGAACCTGTTAAGACTGCACTATAGTAAAATTCATTGAAAAGCTTTAACAATGGTCCCAGGACCATAAATTAGATGTGTGTCATCTACTTCATCCTGAGAACTGTGTTATAAACCCTGAACACACCTGGGAAAGCTTGGCCTAACAAAGACAAACCTAGAAAGCTGAGGCATCTAGGAAGGGAGAGGTGAGGCAGGTGGGGAGGAAGGCAGAGAGAGCACAGTGGACAAGGGGTGTTTCGGTAGTGGGAGAACTACAGTGACCACATTTGAAGGAGAAATTCTGTACTGTCAAAAAATAATTAGCAAGGATGAGAGAAAAAGGTATTTCATGAAAAACAAAAAATTAAAAAATCATAGTCTCCTCAAGCACCTGTCTTTTTCCATGAACTTCCTGAAGTCCCTCCGATGAGGTGTGGGTATGAGGCCTATGCAAGAGCGGAGAGAATCTTCTTCAGAACCAAAGCCAGTGTAAGGTGGAAATTTCCTTTCTATTTTTGGAGGAGGTGGAGCCTTGCACGGAATCGAGGTAAAGTTCTCTATAACAAAACAAAGGCAAATGAAACATCAATATTTTTTTTTGCTCTGATTATGGCTGTTTTGAAACGTTTGTTATGTTTTCAAGATGAACATGGAGATCTTTGTAGACTATTTCAAACAAAACACAGTGAAATCCTGTGAGAGTAGGTTTCAATCATGTTTACAAAAACCACAGAACTCACTCAATAATGGCCACTGGTTCAAAAGAAAGAAAAAAAGAAGCTGTCTATGTCAAATAAGTAAACCTTTATCTTTGTCATCACATTCCCATTTCTGAATATTTTTTTTGTTCTTCCCTGATTTTTCCAGTGATAAGAAAATTTAAACTTGGAACTTTCTGTCTCCCATTCCATATTTTAACCTGTAATTTAGCCCTTTCGTATCTTCAGTCAACACTCACTAATCAAATTTCTTTCCAAGAGAACTGACTCCTGACTATTTGGCCTTTACCATCCCCATCCCCTAGCTCCTTCTTTTGTGCCCACTTTCTCAACCCTCTAGCTTTCCTCCAGCTCAACCCCAGGCTACGGCACCTCATTCTCTAGCTCAAAAAAACAAAAACAAAACTTCTTACCAACCACGCTCCAGGTTGCTCTTGTTACTGCTGAAGAAAAGATGGTAATTGTACTAAAATGTAATAAAGCAAAAAATAAAAACAAAACTTTAAAAATAGCCACTGCCTACTCTCAAAGGGAGTGTTAAATGGTGAATACTGCTGATTTTCTTGGTTTACTTATCATCTGCGAGGAAGGAGAGAGAGAGAAGGCTGGAGACTGAGTTAACTGCCTAGGAGCCGTTAGGTATTCCTTTGTGGGGGTACGCAATCTCTCAGAATCAAGTATACTCTCCAGAGCAAATAACATTTTGACCCAATAGATCCAAGTCACCTGCATTTGTCTCACCAATAATGGCAAAGAAGGTGCCAGGATCTTTCCTAAAACAAAATAATAAAACAAAGCAACCCAAAGAATCTTCTTTCCTAAGCTTTTGCACGCCATTGGTGTTCCCATTCCTGATGGAAAGGAGTCTCAATCCAAGATTTCCTTTCCCATTGTCAAAGCTCGACAATAGGAAGAGTACAAATTTAGTGCACACCTCTATAATTGAAAATGTACATCAACTTGTCATCGAAGCTAATCTAACTCTTAAAACCAATACTTTAACTCATTGATCAAAAAAGCTGAGGGTTTGGGGCTACTTCAAAGTCTGATTTGAAAAAAATTCAACATTCACATTTCTTTAGATTTCTTAGCAGCCTTTGTGTGAAATGCATGCACGCATAATCCCCCAAAGGGCATTGTTCCATCCCAACAGACACGGCTCACAGGAGATGAAATGGCAAAGAGATGTCATCAAATATTTCTCACGGGCTCAGTGAAAGGCTGCAGTCAGTTTGTCAGGACAGAATGACTCATGGGCCTCCCCTGTAGCTACCGTTGTGGCTATTAAAAACCATGGTACTGAAAACAGTTCAAATCTTGGAATTTGGCAGAATTGCAGCAGATCCTATCATTGTTAACTGTTACATCAAACACACCACTGATAGGTACCTTCATTTCAGGGAAAGGACCATAAGGAACGGCAGGTAATGCACTATTTGATTTTTAGCAAATTGGGGTGTGATCAATTTCTCCCAACAAGGGTATGTATACACATGGAACTCTACAGACTAAGCTGAGTAGTGTAACCAAAAGAGGACATAAATGGAACCCTGAAGTAAGTAAGAATACATTCTACACGTTCCCCCATAGTTACAGGTTTTATAACACAGTGTTGTTTTCTCAACTACATAATTTTTGCCACAGATTTAACTAACAAAAGAACCAATTTAGAACTTTCCTCTGCACCCACAGTGCCATCTAGTGTATAAAAGCCTGGAACTGTTTCACTCCATCACCCCTGACTTTTGTTACGCCACATACATCTTTTTGGATACTCTGATTCAAGATCTTCTTTCTCTGGGTAATTGCACACATTCACAAGGCTTTGGACTCATGCCTGAATGACAGGTTCCTGTCTTTGATTGTCTATCATCCCAGCATCCTGCCTATTTCAGGTGTTAAAAATTACTTGATGAATAAGCGAAAAAAGCATACATTTTTTGTATAAAGCTTTTCCCCAAATGTCTTCTGAAACTGACACTCTGCTGGATCCTGAGACACATTTGTCTCTCAGCTGGTCTTACCCCTCTAATTCCAGATGACTCGTAAAAATATATACATTTAATGTCTATCCACAATTAACTAGATTTCAGCAAACTGACAGAGGTGATATATTTTAAAAGGGAATCTTAATGCTCTTTTACAGTGATTTATTGCTTGCCATCTCAGTTGGAAACACTATTGAGAAAAGCCTTCAATTACCTCAAAGTTCATTTCTTATGTTCTAGTAACCCAGACATGGACTCAGGTTTGGGGAGGCCTGAAGCTTATATAATTTGGAAGTCCTTCAAGACAGTAAATGTCAAATTATTAAGACAAAATAAGGCTGGGGGCCTTGCCCTGGGGCTCCTGAAGAGGAAGAACCCTGAGCTTCAGCCTAAGTAACTGCATTATCAAGGTCACTGCATCTATGTTTGTACCCAATACCCAGGTTAAATTATTTTTTTGTTGGGACATTCATTTCGGGGTCAAATAATTACTGAGTCCCTAGGTCCATCGTGACCATGTGGTGGGCCAGAAGCGAATTCTACCCCTGTTGCTGCAACTTGGGAGAGCCAATTTGCTCAAATGATCATTAAACTCTCATCTTGGATGTCTTGCTGCTTCTAGCATCAAGAGTTCAGAGATGGCTAGAAATGACTCCCCCAAATTAAAGGTGCCTTACGGTTTTTACTCAACTTTAATGTCAGTACAGCCCAAAAAGTATTCAAAAGCAATGGGAATGAAAGGTTTGGTTGTCCCCGCCACTAAGAATTCTGGTAAGAATCCTGATAAGAACAGTCGTGTTATAGACAAAGAAATAATAACCCAAGGCAGGGATTCTAGGTAAGAACAATTTACATTTGAATCCCTGCCCCTTCAGTGAAAGAAACACCTGCTGGAGCCCCTGGAGCCTTTTCCAACCTTCATGCTACAGGAAAGTCCGACAGGCCTCCATCTGTCAGGCCATGTTCATCCACATAAAATAACAAGGGAGTGACATGCCACAGCGCAGCAGGCAAGCTGGGGCCAGCGGGACGGCCAAGCTGCCTAGTGGGGGAGTCACATTGGACTATTATGTGGGAACTGTCTATGGAATCGCCTTCTCCTTAGAATCCTGAATGCATAAAAGAATCTCATCTCTTTAAGAGTCAGAAGGGTGTTGCACAAGGGTTTTCAAGTCTCTCTCAGAATTCCACTGAATTCTGCTTCTGCATACAATAGAAAAGCTTATCCGTGCACCTTTCCTGGGACTGTAGCAAACTCATCCTCTTAGTCTCTCTGCCATTTTCCCAAAAAGAAAATGTCACGGTATCATTAGGTTGGGGACGGTACCAAAGCACTAAGGCTGCTCACTGCCTTGGAAATCTCTCTGGCTTCCTCCAAGGGCAGTCCCTAGCTGTGCTGCTGGCATTTGTCAGCTCCTTCCCGCAGCACTGCAGAATGGAGACACCAGGTATTCTGCTGACCACAACTACTGACAAGGCAGAGAATGTGATCACAATTATGGACAGGACTTTATCCTGGTTTGGGCTTCGATGATATAAAAATCAAAAAAAAAAATTTGGTCACAGTGTTAATAATTTTTAGGACTGGATGAATTATAAATAAAACCAGAATGTCAGAAATAATTGTTTGTAACATTAAGTATATTAATTTAACATTACCAAAGCTCAGGAAAGGCAAATGTAAAGATTATCAGAATACTAATTCACTCCCCCCATCACAGATATAATTTCATTAGTTACATTAAGTACACTGTTGTTACTTAAGAAATGTTGCATAATCATAGTGTCTGTTACATGGGATATTTTAATATGTGATGAGAAACATTAAGAGTCATTGTGACTAAAAAATGCATCATAATTTTGTATTTGCATAATTTTCTGTTTAAAAACATAATGCTCATGATATATTAGCTTTAAAGGCATCAACTTATTTTTACATAAGGCAATAAGTCTATAGAATAAACAAAAACAGTGAACAGACAGAAATTAAGGACTAGGGCATAAATGAAATGGAGCACAGGGCATTTGAAGCTGATAAATTTGCTTAGAATGGCTATTTGGAGCACAAGGTGAACTCATTCTGCCTCTGAACATTCCCTGCAATCCTATTAAGAGGCTTAACAATGTACCACATCTCTCGGGTACTACGTTCATTTTCCCAAATGCAACCTTTATATTCTTAAAATCAAGCTAATAACATCAAGATAGACATCCACCAAATGTTGAGCTATATAGTTAATAGACCCTATGATATTCTGGAACTTTCACCCCCTCCTCTGTATTAAGGTAATCTTTCTGCAGAACACAAGTAAACACTCTCAGTGACCCATCTTTTACATACACACATCTTCTCAAATTTTCCACTCTACGGTGAATACTTGTTGATTCTAAACAGGCATCTCCATTTATGAAAGATGAAACTCTCCTCCGCAGTGACCGATGGATCACTAACAGCTTCTCTACAGCAACAACTGGTTTTCATTCTGAAATGAGCTAACCTGATCTGAGTGGAATTGACATCTAAGAAGAGAGAAGTTGGAATGAACCTCACCAGGAAAGGTAGAGCGAATCAACATGAGAGAAGTCCCCAGAGACCTAAATGAGTATATTTACCGTGGTAAGCAAGAAATCAGTGAAAAGAAAAGCATTCAACTGCTCAAACCAAACATCTGCCCATATTGTGGTGAGGGAGAGGGCTTGAAGGGAAAAGGGAAGTTTTTGGCACCCGTGGGCCTTTACTCAGCAGAAGACCTTCAACAATTGTCCCTTTCAAGTCTCACTTTCTTCATCTCTAAAATGGGGATAATGAGCCTACCCTTCTGGAATTGTTAGGAATAAATAAGACAGTAAGTGCCTGAGAGAAAGCAAATGCTCGATAAATGTTAGTTATTATAAGCTTAGCATTTGAAACTCAAAAGTAAAATTTTTTTTGACCATTTTTCTTTTTTATTGCGTTAACACTGGTTTCCAACACTGTACCTGATTCAGAGGTATAAATGACACCCTTCAGATGAATGTCACCAAACCACACCCACCATCGAGGCACCCACAGTCCTCCACCATAGCCCACTGTGCTCCCTCCTCCCTTTACTTCCCATTCCAGGCTCCCCCATCAAGTCACCTCAAATCTACTGTCAGATTTCCAGGGTTACTTTGGGTTCGATTTGGTCTGTTCCTTTGTTTTGTTTCTCTATATTCCACACATCAAACATTAGAGAACAAAGATTTCTCAGTGTTAAATAATTACATTCTAATTAACTTTCTAAATACTATATTTCTAATTAAGATGGATCACTTACCAATTCCATATTTAGTCTTATAATAAAGCTTCGTAAATTCATCACAGTCACAAAGAAGCACCTTCCTTCCCCACACATTGATGGCAGCTCCTATGGTCAGGTCACTGTCCTTGTAAAACTGTTGCTGTAATTTTCCATGCTAACGAAGACAAAGGAACACAGTGTTGACGCCACAGACCCTCTAAAGACCTATGTACCCCTCCCCAAAGGAAATACGAATTACAAAATGAAAACCCTCGATGATATTATTTATAACCAAATTTTAAAAATCAAATCCAAAGATAACCAGTCAATATTATGTTAATGCCATTCTTTTACCAACGTAGTGCTTGCGAATAGCAATGCAATGCCAATATCTGCACATTCATCTATTTCATTCATAACCAGCCTCACAAGAGAAGACATTTCCGGTCCCAGGGAAGTCACACCGGAAATAGTGATGAAATGTGAGGTTTCTCACCTGGTATTTATCCAACAGGTAGCCAGTCACTCGGTTCTCAGAGTAGCCACCATACACATTGAGAACAATTTGATCTGTTACCTGGCCTGGTTGATGGATTCCAGGTGGGCCAAACTGGAAGACAAAATGAACACAAGACCTGGTAGTTGGCCCCTAAACACCAATGTGGTCCTGTTGAAAAGCTCCAGAGGAAATCATGCATTGCTGTGGTTCTCCTCAGCTTTGCAGAGAAAGACAAGACACATACTCAGTCTGCTGCTCCTTCTGCTTCCTCATCCTCCATTCCTTCAAGGTCCTGATATAGCTACATCTTTTCCCTGACCGCTGCCATCCTACTGGCCTAGCTCAATCCAGACTTCAACAGCACCTACCACAGGGCTAAGCCACTTTTTGTGATTCTTTAATTGCTTCATCAGCCATCATCTTTTCCCTTTATTAAACTAGAAAAATGCTCAGCGGAAGATACCATACTTTGCCTTCCTTTCCTTCCTCAGCTTAGCACAGTGCCTGATCCTGAGTTCCAGGAGTACTTGCTGGTCGACAGAGGCAGTGTGGTGAGGTGGCAAGGATTAGAGTGTGCTGTCAGGCTCTCACAGAAACCGTGGCCTGGAGCAAGCCAGGACACTCTTCAGTTGCACACACCCTGGATGTGGTCCAAGCAGTTGCACGAGCCGCATGAAATATCTTAACTAACTCACATAGATTAATAGTGATTGGCTTATGGCATACAGAAGCGAAAGCTGAACCATCCCTGACATGTGTGACATAAAATGTAAGTTTTGGAATGTGTGAATTTATGAATTGGGGGTATAAGTAAGCCCCATAAACAAAAAAAAAGGTACATCTGGATACATGCTTTTATCTTCTCAGAATTTCAGTTTCATCATACAACAAAGGACGTTGTGAGTGTCAAGGAACACCCACCTTTACTGTTACCTCTCCCCAAGAATGTAAGTTCCATGAAATAGGATTTAATCCATTTTCCTTCTCATTTTAACTCCAGAGCTGGCACACAGGTGACACTCAATAAATACTTGTTGAGTGAATGAATAAGTAAGGCAGTTGATATCATGGCACACTGCAAATGTCAGCTGTGTCATTAGTATTTTATATTTAGCCTATTTTTCAAGTCATTCCCTGGCATCTCCCGGGCACCTGCTGTGCACACCACACAGCTCCCTCTGGGACAAATGCTGCCTCCTCCCTTCCCCCAACCAAATAACTAGGGGTTGTTCACATCAGAAATGACTATTACAGTAACCTTTCCAGTAGCACTGAGAATTAGGTTAAAAAATACTTTATCCAAGTAAGAAATAAAATATAACATCGAGCTATGAAAAAATCTGTGTCTTCAAAGACTCTTTGTAGATGTTTACAGGCCCTTAGTATTTTTTAATGTATTATCTCATTCAATCTTTACCTCAGGAAGGGGGCTCAGTTGAGATAGGGAACTACACTCAGAGAAAGTTAGGTGACTTGCCCAAGTTCACACAGCTGTTAAGGGGCAGACCCACAATTCTAATCCAGGGCTTCTGTCTCTGTGCTATTTCTGCTATTTCTGTTCTGTAACCCAAGTTACATTAGCTCTAAATGGCCATTAATATGTGTAGAAATCAGCCCAACGACTCTTTGTAATAGTAAATAAAACACAAAAGCTGCCATTGCTGCTAGCCAGTAGCTAGTTAGAGGCTGTTCAATACTCTCAGAAGAGTCACTCTTGAACATATGCTCGCACGTGTGTGGGGGCGGGGGGGTGTACACTGACAATCCAGACCGACAGCACAGTCTCTTCAGCAGACTATAGAGACCAGAGGCCAGTGCTCCGTCCAAAGACATGAGCAATTATTTTATTAATCACTTACCATCATAAGACTGATTGTGAACTTGGCGATGAATGGGTACGTTTTCTTGCATTTGACTTTTTTCACTAACTTGCCTTGAGCCCGGAATATTCCAACTCCAATTTGTCATATCTCTGCATTACACTCATAGATGGATATTAATATAGAGGGCACAAAACAAAAGTTCTCTAAACACTTGCACTAATATATGGCAACTGATAGCACACGGTCGTAACACATGACATTCCAGGGAGTGACTAGAGTCAGCCTCCGGGAAATGAGCAAAGTGGCTCTGGGTCTACTGCTCACCTTGGGAAGCTTTCTCCTCTGGAGGAACAGTGACATGGCATCCCGGCCTGAGTTGTGAGGCAGCACCTCTTTGATTTCGATAGTATCGTCAGACAGGAAGTAATGCAGAATGAGTTCTCTGCGGTCCCCAAACAGTGAGGCTGAGTCATCCCACACGCAGAAGAAACGCAAAACCTTCCTATCATACTTAAGGAACTGGCTCAGGGTGTCAAAGGGCTCATAGGGCCGCAAGGGCTCCAGGCAGTCCAGCGTCTGCAGACAGAGAAAAGGACAGTGATAGCTGGGTGTTTCACATAGTCACCCCTGGGATGCAAGCAATCGAACATAAAAGATACCTTGTCCACAGGCTATTCTGTGAGGTTTTTGAGAATTTCAACTGAATAATAATGCATGGTATATGCATATTTAAACAATTTTCACCTTAAAAATATAGAAAATCTATTATTGTTATTTTTTTCCTGAGAGCATACAGGCATACATTGTACGAAAATGAACAATGATGTAAAGTACATATATAAATATTACAAATATATAGAGAAAATCAAGTAATAGGGAGCTTTTCGTATTAAGCATTATTTTAATCCACTCAAATATACTTTTGTAACATTTTTAAAAACTGACTTAAAATGCTGGTTTAAGAACAGACAAAACTAATGTATGGTGACAGAAATTAGATGCGTAATTGCAACTGGGTTATAGACTGGAAAGGGAGACAATGGAACTTTCTGGGATGATGGAAATATTCTCTATCTTGATTTTCGTGCCGGTTACTAATCATATGTGTTTTCAAAACTGTCAATGTGTACGCTTAAGATTTGTACATCTCAGTCTATGTTAATTATACCTCGACCAAAACCAGCTGGCTTTGCACTGAAAATTCATACCCGTATATGGTTCTTATTCATCCAAAGATTTTAGTGAAGAAAAAGGGGGAAAAAGAAATATTTTCCTGGTTTTATTTGCTCAAGAGCTTTAGATAGTGAGGATCTGAAAGACTGGCAATGGGAGGAGAACAAATGAAGTTTCTAGTCTGCACAGAGCAACCGCCTGGGCTCCGTCTTCAGCCTCAGAAGCTCTAACTCTGCAATCTTCCTGATGCAATTTCTCTCTCTCTCTCTCTCTCTCTCTGTTCTCTCAGCCCGTGGTGCAGAACTGTATCTGATGTAGCCAAATTGGGTCATTATACAAGGAAGTACTCATCGGCAAGGGAGATTTGTTCCCAAATCAGGTTATGTAATCTTATTTGTAAATTCTCAAAATGTTGTGTCTGTCCAGGGCAATCTAGGTGCAGACTTACCCTGAGACAGGCGGAGACATGACGGCTTCCACGGGCTCTTCACTCTTCAGGCCTATGCTTGATATTTAAATGAAATTATGGAGTCTCTACTTTCACTGATTGAAAATGTTTTTTTGACATTAGAAGGCCTCTAAGAGATGCATTATTGATTATATACCATTGGGGCTCTTTTCAGTTTAAGTTAAATTGTTTAATTTTAACTTTACATTGCAAGGCAGCAAACACTGGAGAAGTAAATGCACTAAAGTCAATATAAAAGTCTCTTATTAAACTCCTAATTTTCTACAGATTGCTATATTTATTGAAGGTTTTTCTCCCTGAGGGAGTAAATGTTAAAATGATTTCAAGCTGAAAGGAAATTATTTAGAACATTTCTTGGCTGTTCTTGGTATTTATTCTTGACTCCTGGCTCAAAAGATTTTTTTTTCTTTATAAACCTATGAAATTGCACAGTGCTCTGCGTATTTCAAATAACGAACGTATCATCATTCACAATCACTACTACAGAATACTGTTAGTGAATGCATGTGGCCTTGTGCAATGGGTGGTAATTCATATGGACCCATTTCTTTTAGGGTTCTGCTGGTGGTAAAGACTTTGTATTCATCTGGAACCTTTTATTATGGCATTTGGAAAAAAGAATAAACTCAAACCATACAGCTCCTTGCACATCAATATAATGTCATGGTGATTTCACCTTAGATATTACAGAATCAACAATACCTATTTCTCAGGAGAGTTGCATGTCTACAACATTGGAGAATAATTCTGCTGGGACTAGGAGAGGCAGGAATAGATGAATGGTCCTATATTCAGCTTTTTTTTTTGAAGATTTATTTATTTATGCATACAAGCTGGGGTGTGGGGCGGTGAGAGGGTTCACTGGAGACAGAGTGGGGAGCAGAACAGGCAGATCCTCGGAAATACACTGCTGAGGGGAGCAGCGGGCGAGGCAGGAGAG
The DNA here is from genome assembly GCA_004024925.1 of Scalopus aquaticus. Taxonomy (NCBI): domain Eukaryota; kingdom Metazoa; phylum Chordata; class Mammalia; order Eulipotyphla; family Talpidae; genus Scalopus; species Scalopus aquaticus. The sequence goes on from PVIJ01005126.1 coordinate 85,787, forward strand.
GTCTGCCTCGCCATGTGGGAATCTCCCTAGCTGCCGACAGCTCCACAGCGCAGCGCTTAACTGCTTCACCACCAGGGAGGCCCTACATTCAGCTTTTAACAGAGATCAAAGGAGAATTTCATTCTAAGTTTTATGTTACCTTTCTGCAAGGAAATGAATCATAAGTTTACAAACAATAAAATTAAGATAAAACTAACGTAAAGGGATAGAAATGAGAACAGCGGTTATCTCTGGGTGGAGACAGGGACTGGCTGGAAAAAGGCATGAGGGAACCTTCAGGGGCAGGAACATGCTAGATCTTGATTGGGTTTGATTTACAAGGGTGTATGTATTTGTCCACTGAACACTTAATTTCTGTGTATTTTATTGTATGTAATCTTACTCCAATAAAAAGAGAAAAGGGAAACAAATGGACAATAATGAAAATCAGGGCAACAAGCGAGAAGACTGGCTAGTGATGTTACCTTTCACATAATACTTCCCCTTTTGGGTGTTCAGATTCCTCAGTAAAACATAAAATTTGGGCTAAGGAATCTTTTAAAAATAAAACTTTAGAAAGGCAAAATAACACTACTAACACTGATTCTTTCCTTCCTACACCAACTGGGGTCAGACTTTGAAGACAAGCACCCCTTCACAGTGGGGGAACATCAGAATCATGGCCCTCCTCACTCCTCTAGAACATCTCTGCACCTGACACCACCACAGGGAGAGACCTGAGGAGGAAAGAAAAAGCTAGACTCCAGGCTTGGTTCTGTACATCAGTAGTACAGAGGCAAAGATTCTCCCAGTCAGAGTTAGGCAACATGGGGAAAATTAGGTCAGGTAGTAAGTGTGGGCCTAACTCATAGGCGTGCAGACCACAAAGCCAATTGTGGCTTTTTAGAAACTGTCCCACATGGGTAGCTCACTGAACACTCTCACTGGCTTCCCTCCCTGGAGAGAAATGAGGGCAGGGGCAGTGAGTGAGACATTCCTGACCGGAGGCCAACACCCAGCCTTCCCTCTAGCCAAAGGAGAACATGACACCTCCAGTGACATGGTCCCCCAAATTCTTGCACATCTGCTTCAGGAGTACCAACACCCCTTATTGACTCTCCAAAAGGATCCTCACCAAAGACAAGAACTTCTGGACATAATAAACTTCTTACCGATTTCCGTAGCTTCAGGTAAGGATCTTCTGGACACTGCTCCGGGGGGTTTAATTTGGTTCCTATTTTCTTCAGAAAGTTTTTTGTGAATAAATCACAGTCATAAATCTTGAATTTTCGGCCATAAAATACAACATCTATGCCAATATTGAAATGATGCACAGTATAATACTGATCGTCATCAGGAGGTGGGAGAGAAATCCGATGACGCCGGATACAAGTCCCTATGACGTGAGATAAAAGACAGTTGTTCCATCTGTGACTAACAAGGAACCTGGGAATGACCTGTACAACAGGGAAGTGGGCAAAGGGCCTGTTCTTGGAGGCAGCATCAGTATGTTCACACTCAGAATGTGCCAGAGTGAGCTGAGAATTCTGAAGTTGTTATTATCCAGCCTTGCACATTATTAGAGTTGCCTCAGTAGAACTAGGGAAGTATGTTAACACACCATAGAGACTAGGATGGGAGGGAAGGAGGGTGGTACAAACAGAATGGCCAGATGTGCCTAATACTACCACTGTGTCTTTTCCCAGAACAAGCAGACTCACTTTCAGCCACTAATACTCAATTGTGAGCATGATAAAGAAGGCACTGAGACCCCCAAACAGAGGGCTCTCAAAAATGCATACTCTTAGTTGAAAAAAAAAAAAGCTTCACTATGGTAGGTGTTAATTCCAGGCCTGACAGCTTTGAAGCTTCGTGGAATCATTTTCCCTCTACCGACCTCTTCTCCCTGCTGCTTCCTCTACAGCCTCTGTCTACCTCTACCCAACCACCCTACCAAGTGACAGCTATTAAAGGCGCCACAGTGTTCTGAACAAACCATCCCATCTAACTCTATGATACCCATTCACTTCTCCTTTTGAGAATATGAACCCAGGGTCTCCAGCTGCACCCCAAGTATTGGTGAGCCACTAGAGGTACAGGGGTTTCCTCCTTACATGAGTGTACCAACACCGCTACTATCAATATACACCAGAAACTTATTGAAACACTGCTGGAACCTGTAGACATGAATTGTTTAGGGTTTGTGATTTTATCCTACTTGCAGCTAACAAGTTGGCTTGCCATGGTTTCCACGGATGCTGGTGGAAGAAACAAGCTCTGGTTGGAGATAAAAAGGCAATTCACTACTCACAGTGTTAACAGAACATCAGTATCTTTTGCACCCATCTTCTGAGTCCCAATTTCCAGTGGGTGATGGGGGTTAGGCAAGTCCTGCACATTACAGAAGAGGATCCCTAAGCTTAGGGACCCGAGTCTTATATGATGGGCAATAAGCATTTCTGCCTCTCGTCTCAGAGGGAGACACTGTCTTTATTAGACTGAATAGCAAGTTGGTTCTGGAAGGAGATGTCACCTTTATCTTCAGGCTATGAGCAAACCTGCCCTTTGCTCCAGAGGAGAGACTGTCATCTAAAGCTGTCTGTAATATAAACATTCCTGAAGGAATAGTCCAGAACAAAAAGCTGTCTGTGCCTCTGCTGCCAAGAGGCACAAGAAACGCAAGATACCCAGGGCATCTCAACCCCTGTAACTGACTGAGATCTGAGAATCTACTCAAGAGCAAAAAGAAAATGAGAAAAGGCAAGCAGAGCATACTGGTGGTGTCTGATGGTTCAAGAAAAGCTGGCTTGTGTGACCTTTGCACGGAGGTATTTTAATACAGAGACGTCAAGCAATCTTCTTCATATTTTATATTGCACTGAGAATGGCACCTTTTCCCAAAGTCTAGAAATACTTAGAAATGATTCATTCCTTATTCATTAAGGAACACTTAATGACTATCTTTATGTGCCAGGAACTGTGTTGAGTTCTGTTCCATTATTCTACTAATCATCTTTTCACTCTGTTGAGGGGAAATTAACTAAAATCATTTTCATCTTCTTTTCTTTGTAGCAATTTTTAATTACTTGGTACATTAAATTAAAATAATAAAACTATAAAATTAGAACTGGTCTAGAATATTTTTAAATATATTACATAAAAGATGATATAGTTTTACTGCAAAAAATTATACTTCAATTAGCCTTTAATTCATGCCACTGAAAACAGTATGCAAATTATTTAGTCATTCAAGATTAGACATTTAGAACAAATTGCATACTAAAACATCTATAAAAGGATGGGCATTTCAGGTATTCTCAGGAACCATTATATATCTTTTAAAAATACTTTTATAATGACAGTTTTTAAAATATATAAGATTTATTCAAAAGCCAGGAACTTCTTCAGAAATTCCATCTCTCTTGCTTTTAGACTTCATTAAAAAATTTAAATAAGCAAGTTAGTGTTGATTTCTGTTCAGTAAGACTTTGAATAGGAATCTTATTATTTTTCTAGGTGGGAAGAACTGGCCCACCCACAGAGTTTTTCAACAATAATCATAATCACCATCATAGCCCTGGGGTACAGTTTCATATACATTTTCTCATTTAATCTTCTATAATTCCATGAGGCAGGTAAGGCAGATAATTTATATAATGCATAAATGCTCAATTTACAGACGAGAAAACCAAAGTTCAGAGTAGTGAAGTGACGTACCCAGCGTCATGCCCTAACAAATGGCAGAGAAAGATCTTGAAACTGGGTTTTCAAGCTCTAAATACATACCAATTCTTCCATTGTGCACTGAACTATATCTCATCTCATAGCCAAGATCAGTTAACTGAAGGAAAGAAGGGAGTGCCATAGGCAAAACAGGACAGAAATGGGTAGAAGAGCTACCAGTCTCCACGAAAGGAGAGATGATGGAGCGACTCTTCCAGAAGAACAGCCTCTCCTCTCTTAAGAGCAAATTTCTGGATAGGGCCCACTGGCCAGCTATAGCGAACCCCTCCAGGGCCAATGCCACTTCCCCTTTCCTTAAAAGCCTGCATATCCCAGATCCCCACACTCTTCCTATCTTAGCCTCCTCGCTGCTCTCACTCAATAGTTCTGAGAAGAGCACAGGAAAGCTCTTTGTGATGACAGACAAACGTCTTGACTTAAAAAAAAAAAAAAGAGTCCAACCTATGGGTTGGCAAGAAAATCAGGTCTAACACTAAACAAGAAAATTTTAATAAGAAGAAATCCAAAATAACAATTGCATGTTTGTCAGAAAACTAACGTGGGCCATTTGAAATGTACAGTTGCATGTGAGAGCTTTCAATCATATTTGTGGGCTCTCTCAATTGTGTCCTCTGGGGTTGAAATTTCTATTTATTGGCATTTGTGTGTTTAGTCTTCCGTAGTAAATGGCAGAAACCCTACTAGCAGGAGTTCTAGAAAACCAAAGAAAAGGGCAGGATGCCATGTCTTTTGCATACATTAAAGAGCGCCTGAGATTATCAAGGTACATAAATAAAAATGGGAAAACAAAAACAAAAATATCATAACTCTCCTGTAAATTTTCAGATGTTTATCTTCTTAACTACCCCATAAACACAATTTAGGCAGATGTCCAGGCATAAGGTGTGTCTGTTTTTAAGCTCCTCCTTATCTTTATATTTCACATCTCTCTTCCTTTTAAAGGCTCTGCTATCTGATTATATTTTGCAAGCTTTAACTATCTAACATCTCTCTGTGATTTAGATCAAAATGATGGCATGTTCATTTATGTTTAATGTGTTTTAATTTCATCGCTAGAGTTTGGTTTCCTAGGAGTAACTTTTTAATGCAGGTAGTCTGTGTCTTGTAGCAAAAGGATAAAAAAAGTAAAATTCAACATCTCTGATCATAAGAAATAATCGCATGCATGTCCTCCCCTTAGCCACTGAATGAGCAGCAAAATGATAGCGTGTCAGGTGCTTTAATGGCTTCTTGCCTAGTTTTCCTTTCCATACTCTATGATTTACTCCCAAATCCCACCCAACTCCTCACCCTACCACCTTCCCACCTCTCTATTTCATGATGTTCCTTTTGACTAATCTACCTTCCTCTTCCATATCGAATGGTTTCACTTATAACAGGACTATAGGGAAACCAAATAGGAGAGAGACACTTGGGGGTGGGGGAGGGGATAAGGGCACAAAATGGAGTAGAAAAGAACACAAGGGACCACGGAGATGGATCACGGGTGAATTGGTGGTGGGCTACCAAGGGGAATACAAAATGTAAAAGATATAAATAACAATAAAAATATATATTAAAAAAGAGAAACTTTTTAGGTACCACTCAAATGCCTTCTTCTTTAGTGGATTTTTAGTGGACTTGTCTGTCTCTGATCCCGCAACATACCTGTTATGCCTGCAGTGTGTTCTGGACATTGTAACTTTCCATTGCTGTTTTTCTTTCTTCCTTCTTTCCCTCCCTCCCTTCATCAAATGTTTATTGAGCAATCACTATGTACCAAATATCTGTCTTCACATACTAGTGATTCTCCTCCACTCTGTTCCATTCAGTGTCAATTCCCTCCCTAATGTCCACCCTCTAGGGTTGCCAGATTTAACAAATTGAAGTACAAAATGCCAGCCAAGTTTGAAATCCAGACAAATGATGAATAATTTTTAGTATAAGTTTGTCCCATACAATATTGGTGACGTGGTTATATTAGAAATTTCTCTGCTGTTTATCAGAAATTCAAATTCAAACTGGGCGCCTTGTATTTTAAATGGCAACCCTATCACCATCCCTACTCTACTTTATGGGATGTAGTATTTAACCATAGTATATGCCCAATATGAATTTTTGGCTGATTTCTATTTTGTAGTTACATTTGCTTGATTCAGGTAGATTATATTAGTGTATAAATAAATATATTTTTTATCACATGTATATATGAATTACTTACTGTTGGAGACCAAAATAAGTCTCTAGTGGAGATAAATATTCTTAACCAAGGATGCAGTAAGAACTAAGTAAAGAGTGGGTGGGGGGTGGGGGGAGGGGGGGATAAGGGCACAAAATGGAGTAGAAACGAACACAAGGGACCATGGAGATGGATCACGGGTGAATTGGTGTGGGTTACCCAAGGGGAATACAAAATGTAAAAGACATAAATAACAATAAAAATATATATTAAAAAAAAGAACTAAGTAAAGATTGTTTCTTGACTACAGTTCTGCAGAATGAGAAATTCTGGGGGTGAACCAGGAGATTCTGAATAACCCTCTCAACTGAGAACAACTGGTATAAACCTTACCCCAAATGGCATGCTTCTAGTCATTATTCTCTCCAAATTAATTCAAAAGATTACTTTGTACTTGGTAGTATTTAACAATCATTCTATTAGCTCACTGGAGGTAAAACCACTGGGATGAACCTCCAAAATCCTTGGCCGGGTGTAACATTGATTTAACTATATTCCAGTTGAAAAGCAAGAAATTCTGTAAGACATCCAACCAAAAAGAGTGATTTTCTGACAATACGTGAAAATAAGCCATGAAGTACAACAGCGACCAGACTTAAGACACACACAGGTCTCTCTGCCAATAGGAATTCATGAATATTAAAAATAAGTTGTTCAGATTAGCAGTCGCATACAACTGAATGTCTATTTTGGCACCATGTCAAAGGATGCTTCTGGTTTATTCCAAACTCTCCCTTCCCTAAAAAAGTAGATACTAGGGAAGGCAACAAAAGAGAGTCCAGTTCATTCAGGTATACAATTTCTAAATGGTCAAGAAATAGATACATCTGCCCTCCCAGTTCATTTAGAAAATATCAAAACCCAAAGGAAGTGACAGAAACACCATTGGTATGACGTTAGTAAACCACAGCCCCTTCTGAGGGCCCACAGCACATCAAAAGCATTTCCTAGGTCACTCAAGACAACTGAAATAAACACAACCTACAGGTCCCCACCCAGGTCTGAGCTGCTGGCTCATTAAGCTCATTTTCTTTTCCCCAATCATTTAGTTTAGGAAAGTTTAAAGAGGTAATTTAAATTCAAAATCACCTCTCTCCAAATGTATCTCCTTAATCACAAGTAATATATTTCAAGAGAGATGGGTTTCTCGCTAAATAAAGCTAACCATAGAGTGGTTATTCGTCTTTGCTTCCCACAGGACTTGCTATATCCTGCCAGGTACCTCCACTCTGCTGACAAATTCAGTCTTGTTACATATCATGATCGTGGTGTATTCGCTATACATCCCTTGAGCTGTGGCTTCACTCTGGGAAATATCTTGATCAGAGAGAACCAATCAAAACTTCTGAAATTTTCAAAAGCCACTTTAAAATTGTTTTTTACTCAGGTAAAAACTGACTGTTTTTGACTCTTTATGAATAATATTCCCTTGTACTTATATAAAAATTATTTCCAAGTAAATCACTATGACCATCTTTAATTTGCCTTTGGATTTTGCCTACATGAGATTTGAAATGAAAAGGCTGAGCAATTGAAAAGTCTTAATAAAGCCCTTCTGAGATTCTCATAAAGGTTGAATTTCATATTTCTTTTTGGTTAGTTTAATAAAACTAAGACTCACTGGACAGAGGCCAGTGAACTATAGGAGCTTTCACTTTTAAAAAAAGTAATAATATAAAAATAAAGTGCAAGTCACTAATGCAGGTGCAGGCTGCCCTATGACGTCACTTATGTGAATTTGCAGTTGTATGAAGAAGGTAATCAAACAAAGCAAAGGATTAGTAAAACCAAACCAATAACAAACCCTAGAAATTTGACTGTAGAACTGAGGGGGGAGCAAAGGGGAGAGAATAAGGAAGGGACACAGCTATGGTGGAGGGTCTTCTGGGTGCGGGCAGTGGTTGTGGTGTGGTGGCATACATCCAGGGGTGTGATCCTACACCTCTAAATCACAAACAACATTGTAAATAATTAATGAATTTAAAAAAATAAGCAAAGTTTGCCTAGGGACTATCAGAAAACAGCACTGAAGTGAGGATGTACAATAAAAATTTTCTCTGAATCAATGCTGTTACTTACCTAAAGAAAAAACACATAGATAAAACAGATGTTCACAGAAATTGAAAGTTATAAAATTTCCGTGTAATCTGTAATAATTCTTCAAACATTTCCTAATCCATTCTTGTCAATCCTAAAAATTACTTTATGTGTATCTAAAATGAACTTAAAGAATCTCTTGTCTCTTTAGCAAAAAAGTCCTAATTCCAACTTTAAACGTTTATGAATGCCTTTTTTTTTTTACCATCAAGGCATTTCTAAATTCCCTAAAAGAAAGATTAGACAACTCATTTTCCAATCCACATCTTCTCCCTCCATTAGTAGAAACAAACAGACACTAAATCAAATCATCTTCCTCTTTCCATTACGTCAACAAGGGCTCCACTCCAACCTGGCAGAACAAGCGCAATTCTGTTCATGATCTGGGCACCCAATTCCTAAGCCACATCTCTAGTCTTGACTGTTTCCCTGGAAACACTTCCCCAATTTGCACCTCTCAGGTGGGCATCACCATATAGACACTCCAATACATCTTCAAAGGTCTCAGGTTACAAAACAAACATACCCCAGCTCCACCCCAATGCTGCCCCTTGCTCTGTGCTCCTAAACATTACAATGCATTACCATCATCTCAACCACAGAGTGAGCTCTGAAGCAATCAGTTAAGATTCAGATGAAGCGATTACCTATCACACCTATTTTCCTTTTCTGCCAAAGCTGAAATGATCTACTGTAGTTGGTCATTGGGGAATTACATGAAAAAATGTTAAAGGAGGAAATTTAGCATAAGATATTCTCCTTCCTCACTCACTATTATGGAATTACTGGTCAAGTTCTGTGACTCTGCCAACCAAAGGTCTCTAAAATCTTACCCTGTTTCCTAATCTACCACCATTGTTCTGGTTCGAACAATCAGCATTTCTAGCTTGAATGCTGCAAAACTCTAGGACTAGTCTCCTTGCTCCTTTTCTTCTCCAAATTGCTTGCCTATAAGATACATGAAAAGGTGTATAATTGGTCTTAAGCCTTTTGTTCATTTACCAAAAGACAGCACAGTGCCTGGCACAGAGTGAACATTCAACAAACATTCTTGGCAATGTTGACTGGATCCAAATTCATCCTCCAGACACAATGAAGGTATGGACTAAGAAAAACCTCAATCTCAAGTCTGAGCCCATTGCAGGATATCAATATGCAGGCAATAGGCATAGATAAGTAGTTAGAAAGCAAAAAGCATATTCAACATAGGTACAAGCTTTAAGATGTGTTGAGGAGCCTGGAAACAAGGAGGGGGAGATGCCATCAGAGAAGGTTCCCTGCTTTGCTCCCAGAAGAATAATGTAGAGTAGCCCAGATAGGCACTGGACTTGGGGTGAAACTGAAGCATCTCATAGACCTTGGACACCAACACTGACTGCACCAGACCAAAGAGATACTGAGGAAATTCCACTCTGTGAAACAAAAGGTGGGTGGGGAGAGGTGCCCACTGGAACAGAAACCACTGTCCAAACCCACGCCCAGTGATGGCAAAGCAACATGCTATGGATCTAACTGCCTGGAAATACATGTGATATTGCTGGGGAGAGCAAGATGCACAGGGCCCCCAGTGAGAAAACCCAGGCACACAAAGCCACAATAACCCATACCCCCATTCCCTTGGGTATCAGGTAGCTGTGGGGTAAAGCAGATAGAGCGACACTGCGCTGGAAAGGGTCAGGAAGCCGTACTGAACGTCCAGACCACAGACTCTGCACAGCTGCTGGTCTGAAACCCAGAAAGGAAGGCTATCAATGGCACTGCTGGCACAAATTGTGATCCCAAAGACCAAATTCACTACTGACACACCACTCCAGGCTGCCTCCCCACTGCCAGATGAGGTAGCACAGATTAATTCTCCCTGACATACAGCTTCATCAACTTGAAAACTGGAAACTCTGTATCCTTAAGATACTTAAAAACTTAATACTTAGAAAAGTCAATAATGGAGAGAAGGAAAAATACAACAAATGGCATCATGATTTCTCAAAAGAATACTTCATCACAGAGAGAGAGAAAATAAGTCTCCAGACCCAATAACAAAGACGTGGAAGATTCTTTTCTTCCTATAAGACACAGAGTTCAAAATTTCCATGATTCAGAAATGGAAAAAAAAACACAGAAAAGCTCTTCAAAGATATACAAGAGAACTCAGAAGAACAAGCAAATGTCTGAGAAATAAAAGCAATGAACAGTGGATTGAAATTGAAGTGTTAAGTGGGTTAATGAGAAAATCAAGGAATAAATTACAAAATACCTCAAGACAAATAATAAATAAAATAAAATAATGGAGATGCAGGACATAAAAACATGAATAGAGATTTAAAAACCTCAAGATAGGGGCCTCCCTGGTGGTGCAAGGGGTTAAGTCTCAGCACTATGAAGCTATCTGCAGCCACTGCCGCAAGAGTTCGATACCCAGCCCTGGAGCTTCCCACATGGTGCAGAAGACCTCTCCTGTCTCGTCCACTGCTCCCCTCAGCAGTGTATTTCAGGAGATCCGCCTATTCTGCTCCCCACTCTGCCTCTGGTGAATTCTCTCACCTCCCTCCCCTCAAACACACCTACACCCCAGCTCTTGTATGCATAAATAAATAAATCTTAAAAAAACCCTCAAGATAGCTACTGAAATAGAATTAAACAAATGGAAGACTGAATTAGTGACCTAGAAGATGATAATGCACAGAGGTCAGGTGGAAACAGAAAGAAATGTAAAGGGAGAAAAAAATGAGGAAACACTTCAAGAATTATTAGATTCCATGAGGAAAGGCAATATAAGAATAATGGGTCCCCTAGAAGGGGAAGACAGAGAAGGGAACAGAGAACTTATGAAGCTGAAAGAACACCTGGTTACCTAGATGTAACGAGACCTATACCAAAGACACAGCAGTAAACCTTCCAAAAATTCAAGACAAAGAAATAATATTGAAGCTGGCAAGGGAGAAGCAGAAGATAACCTATAAAAAAAACCCCTTGATCAGGCTTACATCTGACTTCTCTGAAGAAAAACTATGGAAAGGAAAGAGTGGAATGTCATGATCAGATTATTTAAAGATAAAAATTGCCAGCTATGAACACTCTATCCTGCAAGACTCTCCTTCGGATATGAGGAATAAAGTACTTCTCTGACAAACAAAAACTGAAGAAGTTTGCAAACAATAGACTCTCCCCTCCACCCCCCAAGAAATATTAAAGGCAGCTCTCATGTCTATATTACAGAGAACATCCAAAAAGAACTGAACAAGGAAATAGAACCACAAAGTACAAAATGTAAGTAGAAGATGTTCATGTATCAATAATCACTCTAAATGCCAGCTGACTTAACTCACCAATCAAAAGGCACAGAGTACCTGGTTTGATCAGGAAAGAGAATCCAGCTTTCTACTGTCTCCAGGAAACATCTCCTGAGCTCCAATGATAAATATAGGCTCAGAGTAAAGAGTTGGAAAACAATCCTATAAGCAAATGGTACCCGAAGGAAGGCAGGGATAGTAATAAAGCAGATTGCCAGCTAAAAAAAAAAAAAGATAGCAAGAGAGGGGATGAACACAATAAAATGATTAAGGTAATAATACTTCAGGAAGGGCCTCCCCAGTGGTGCAGCGGTTAATCACTGCGCTGTGGAGCTGTTGGCAGCGGCGACGTGAGTTCAACGCCTGGCCGGGGAGAATCCCACATGGCGCGGCAGACCTCTCCTGCCTTGCCCGCTGCTCCCCTCAGCTGTGTATTTCTGATCTGCCTGTTCTGCTACCCGCTCCGTCTCTGGTGAACCCTCTCGCCGCCCCACGCCTCTGGCCTGTACCCCAGCTTGTATGTATAAATTAAAAAAAAATAAATCTTTAAAAAATAATAATAATACTTCAGGAAGACATAAAACTCATCAATATATATGCACCCAATGAAGGAGCATCAAACTATATGAGGCAATTGCTATCAAATCTTAGACAATGGGGAAAATTCACTAGTTTTGTAACTTCAACACCCCACTTTCAGCAATGAACAGATCAATCAGACAGAAAATAAACAAGGACATAATAGCCTTAAGCAAAAAAATTAGACCTCATGGGCTTAAAAGATATTGATAGGGTACTGCACCCCCAAAAAACTGAATACACTTTCTTCTCAAGTGCATATGTGACATTCTCCAGGATTGACCATCTACTGGGTCACAAAATAAGTATCAGTAAATTCAGGAAGACTGAATTGAGATCAAGCATCTTCTCTGACCACAATGGTATCAAACTAGAAATGAACCAAAAAGAGAAAGCAGGGAAAATGCTAATATGTGGAAATTGAACAACACACTCATTATTGGATTAATGAGAATGATTACAAAATACCTCAAGACAAATGATAATGAAGGAAAAAACCTACCAGAACTGATGGGAAAGAGCAAAAGCAATACACAGCCACACCAAGAAACAATAAAGAGCTCAAATAAATATTCTTATCTCTCACCTACAGAACTACAAAAAGAATAAAAAACAAATCCGAAAGCCATTAGAAGATGGATATTAATAAAAATTAGAGCAGAAACAAATGAAATAGAAATCAAGAAGGCAGACAAAAATTAATGAAACCAAAAGCTGGGTCTTTGTGAACCCTAGTTAGGTTCACAAAGAAAAATTAGGAGAAAACTCAAATAAATAGAATCAGAAATGAAAGAGAAATTACAAAAGAGAGCTCAGAAATTCAGAGGAACAAAAGATATCACTATGAACATTTCTATGCTAGTAAGCTGAACAACCTAGAAGACATGGACAAAATCTTAGAAATCTACAACCACTCAAGACTGAATCAAGAAGAAATAGAAAACCTGAACAGATGAATTACAAGCAAGGAAACTTAAAACAGTAAACAAAAGTATCCCAGAAAACAAAAATCCATGACTAGATGGTTTCACTATTGATTTCTACCAGGCTTTCAAAGAGGCGCTAATATCTATTTTCATACTTTCAAAAAAACTGAGAAAGTGGGAATATTACCAAATACATTTTATAAGGCCAGAATCACCCTGATGCCAAAACCAAACAAGACAAAAAAGAAAACCACAGACCAATATCCCTAATGAACATAGATGAAAATTGCTCAACAAAGTCTTAGCAATCTGAATTTAACAATACATTAAAAGAATCATACAACATAACCAAGTTGTATTTATTCCAGGAACACAGGGATGGTTGAAGAGTTGACAATCAATCAATGTAATTCATCTCATCAACAAAAGGAAAGATAAAATTATACGGTTATATCAATAGATGCAGAAAAGACATTTGATAAGATCCAACATCCATTTAGAATGACAACTCTCAAAAAAAAAACTGAGGATAGATGAAAGAGTCCTCAACATAATAAAGACTATGTGATAAACTCACAGCCAACATCATACTCAGTGGTGGAAAAACTAAAGTTTTTCCTCTAAGAGCTGTCATAAGACAAGGATTTCCACTTTCACCACTACTATTCAACAATTGAAAATCAAGCAAAAGAAAGATATAAAAAGAATCCAAATTGGGAAAGAAGAAGTAAAGCTATCATTATTTGTAGATGACATGATAATACACACATAAAAAACCCCAAAGACTCCACTAAAAAACTAATTAAAACAGTAAATCAGTTCAGCAAAGTGGCATGTTACAAAAATCAATGTACAAAAATCCATTGCCTTCCTATATGAAAACAATGAGCTAGAAAAGAATGAAATCAAGAAAACAATTCCACTTACAATTGCATCACAAAGAATTAAATAACCAGAAGTAAACTTAACAAAAGAGATGAAGGATCTACACAATGAAAACCATAAGAGAATGTTAAGAGAATAGAAGACACAAAGAAATGGAAAGATATTCCCTATTAATAGATTGGACAAATTAGCATTGTCAAAATGGTCATCTGATGCAAAGCAATATACAGATTCAATGCAATACATATCAAAGTTTCAATAACATTCTTCAAAGAGACAGAACAAATATTACTGAGATTTATATGGGAACACAGTAGAGACCAAACAGCCAGAGAAATCCCGACCAACAAAAAAGTAGAAGAATGGAGGTATCACACGTCCAGACCCTCTTACACTGTCGGCGGCAATGCAGACTGGTTCAGTCCCTATGGAAAACAGTATGGAGATTTTGAAAAAGATTAAAAATGGATTAACTTTAGGACCCAGCAAGTCCACTCCTAGAAAGCTACCCAAAGATTACAAAAACACTAATTCAAAGGGAAACATGCACTGCCATATTCAATGCAGCACTATTTACATAGTCAAGCTATAGAAACAACCTAAGTGCCCCAAAACAGATGAATGGATCAGGAAGATGTGGTATATATACACAATGGAATACTACTCAGCTATAAAAAAGATAACTTCTTGCTATTTGTAATAACATGGATGGAACAGGAGGGGATCATGCTAAGCAAACTAAGCCAGAAGAAAAAAGACAATTATCGGATCTTGTCACTTACATGTGGAATATAGAGAAACAAAACAATGAGTCAGATAAAGCCAACTCTGACCAGAGTTGGGCTACCAGAGGCGGAGGGGGAGGAGGAGGGGAGAGAAAGTGTGAAGGGAGCACAATGAACTCCAATGGAGGACTGTGGGTGTTTTTGCAGTGGGTGTGGTGTGGTAACACCTGAAGAAGGAGAGCCTACACCTCCAAATCATAAACAACACTGTAAGCTGTTACCTCAGTAAAATTCCAGTTTTCTTTAAAAAAGGTGTTAAATAACAATAAGTAGAAGTAGAGCATGTGTATGTTAAACATAGAAAGAAAGAATGGAAGGATCAAGAGATATGTGTTAAATATATATGAGGCACCTGGGGTCTTAATATTCATGATACTCTAACATACTAAAGTCACTAAATATTCATGAGCACTCAATATTCATGAGGCTTTAATTCAGCCACTCTTCATTGGTGACACCTATTTTGGCCCCATGTGTCCTTTGCCCGAGAAATATAAAACCCGTGATTATTCAGCAGGTTTAGTGGTGAGCTACAGCTGTGGCCATACTGACTTGTCCCCATTAGCCCAAGGTCCCTTCTCTGTGTGGTCCCCCATGCTTGAACTTCAAGTGTGGTCTCCAAACCACATTTATTAGCAGGAAAGATGGATGCATTGTAGAAAGAAAAGACTCTGCCAAAGCCAGGATGCAGGCAGGGTGGTCCTTCCAACCACTTGTACCCTCTGCTAAATGTGTGAACCTACCCCAACTCTCGCCTGGCTGTCACTGCACAGTGCAAATGGTTTTAATGCATCCTATGATTCGTGCATTTTAATTTGGTCCCTGAGACTTCTCTTCTGTGGCCTCTGGGAAAGTCTGCATTCATGCTTCTTGGAAGCCACCACTATATAAATATATTATCACACACAACACTCACTGCTGCACAGAGAACAGATTGCAGAAGGAACAGAAAAGGAAGCAGAGAAACCTGTTGAGCAGCTATTCCATTCCTCCAGTCAATACGAGAATAACTTGGTTTAGGGTAGTAGCAAAGGGGATAGACAGACAGACGTTCTGCTGAGGGAATGAAGAACAGGGATGGTGGGTATGACCAAATAAGGAAAGTAAAAGGAGCAGAGGCCATTTCAGAACCTGAATTCTCGAAGACAGCAATACTCAAAATGACAGAGACAAGGCACCCAAGAATCATGGCTCCTCTGGGATCACAGGAGCATTGCAAGGTCACCTAGACCGGCCACCAGACGAACATGTGACTCCCCTCCCATACTTCTGCAAGCTGTCAGTGAAAAACCACTGCTGACCACTCATCTATACCAAAGACCAAGAAAATATTTGACTTCCCTCTGCTCCACCCCGGCACATGATCTTGACCACCACGCTCACCCAGGACCATACTACAACTTCTGCAGCTCTCTACAGAAAACTCTTCCTCTTACTGACCTGAATTCTGATGCTCAGGTCCTGTCCTTGAGGATACAGAAAATAAGATCACCCCTCCTCCTCATGATAGCCCCTTAGATTTCTGGAGCTTTTTACCAGATACACTTGCGTCTACCCTTTACAAATATCTGTTTTTACTCTTCTGCCTTATAAGTGACAAATGTTTAGTCCTTTTGCCAGAATGCCCAAGGCATCCAGAACTCAGCACTATCCCAAGGGAAGAACTCACAGTACAAACAGAAGTCAGTTGCTGTGCTTGACTTCTGCCATACTCTTAATAATGTAACCAGGATTAGCTACTCTGATGGTTAAATCTTGTCTGGCTGAAGAAGTGTATGGATAAAGATGACTGGCACACATGGGGTGAAGGCAGTGACCTGCTGTTGAAGCACCATCAAAGTCTGTAGTAAACAAGTATGTGGAGGAGAAGGTGGTAGAAGCAAATGACAGTGAATTTAGAACACCAATCTGCAAGCAGCAGTGGAGAACAGCCCTCTCTCCTCCCCTTAGGGAGTTGAAGGGTTTGAAGGGGAAAGAAGATACGGGTGAGTTGGCTTATACCAGAGAAGTACCTTAAAGGACACAAGTGGGCCATAGAAGAATGAGAGAAAGGCCAATGCAGAGGTGCGGGGGCAAGAAAGTTGCTAAGTTACCATCAATAATTACAAACTAATGGCATGTTATGTTCACCATCGCCAACCTACAGTTAGATACCTAAATAGTAGCATGGGCCTTTTGAAAAGCTAGAGAAAGGGAGCATATAAAGGCAGGAGTGAGAAGTGAGAGAACCATAACTCTCCTTTAAATACATACCTTGAGGTAGTCCGCTATTTTTCAACCGTGGTTCATTTACTTGAATTGTGTCATCTTCAAGGTAGAATAAAATTTTATAGCATCTTATTCTATAGTCTTCTTGAGATTTATCAGGTATTTCGTCTTCTATATAGGCATCAAAACATAATACCTGTTGGAATCATAATTAGAAACTATGAAAAAAATTCAGCAAACTTAAAATCAATAAAACCATATGCTTTTTGTTGTTGTTGATATAAAGAAATAAGTCCAGGAGATTTTCTGCAAGAAGGTATCCCACACATCATCTATGAGAATGAATATACAATCTAACTTCCAGTATATAAAGATCATTTTATATTTTAATACTGTCTAGTTAGAATAATACAATAATATTCTAAATAGACCCATCATATGGCTTTACCATAAGTTGAACTAGAGTCTGTCTTTGGAATTTCACAGTGGGGTTCTCTATATATGTGTTTGAGAGACAGAATATTCTTTCTCACAAGATGAATGTAGCTTTTGTCACTTTTTTAAAAATTAAAAATAACATAAAGCTACCATGGTTTTAGGATAAAATTATCCTGACTTTTGGTCCTGCTGATTGCTTGCCTTGAGGCAATTCAAACAGGAAGGTCTGAAATCCTTCCAGTGCACTGGAGACCTCCACCTTCTACTTCATCAGGAACCTCAAAAATCCAGGGCACCACCAGACCCAATCTCATCCTACATTGTTCGGATTGTGGGGAGCAGGATACTCAGGTAGCAAAAGGGGATTCTAAAGTAATTACAGTAAAAAACAGAGACAGTCAAAAATACCCTTGAAAATTCTGCAACCACTCTGGAAAACTGCCTCTGAGTAAGGACAACACAGACCATTTTTCTCTTATGTGGAAGCAGATGATAGACTGACATTTCAGTTGAAATAGCTTCTCTTGCTTAGGTGTCATGTTGTATGCATAATACAGATTTTTAATCACTGGAATCGCTCTCAGTGAGTGATTCAGACTCAGGCTACCATTTCAAGCTTAAACTGAAGCACAGGCTCTTTAAGAGTTCCATTTTAATATTTCCTTTGCTATCATTTTGATCAATTTTTTAAATTAGAGTTGCAAAAGTTAACTGTGCATTCGATCTAATCCAGGGCATTTTAATGGACAATATTATCTCTCTCTCTCTCTCTCTCTCTCTCTCTCTCTCTCTCTATATATATATATATATATATATATATATATATACACACACACACACACACACACACACACACACACACACACACACACACACATACATATATATGAGTCTGTTACTTGTAATCTACCCTCTCTGGATAGTCAATTATCCTAATTGAGAATATATGCTCTGGAAGTATTCAACAAATTTCTATCGGACACCCATACATGATAAGTGACTAGCAAAATGTCTCAGTAGTCTTTAACTCTACCCTACACAACTTTTGTTAATTACCATGAAGGACATTAGAAATGAGCTTATTTAGTGAAATGATAGCATTCAAAATGAATCAGTCACAAATGAGACAGGAAGGCTCCCAGGACAGCACAGGACTCAAGGACAGACCTTTGCTGTTCCCAAGGGCGTAAACAAGAGGTTAAGCAAACCCAGTGACTCGGCCCAGACACCTGCTGCCATAAATTTCTCTGGCCCATTCTTTTTATTGCTAGTTTTTTCCCAGCCTGGGCATTCCTAAGCTATCTCTTTGCAGCTTGTCAAGTTGGCCGTTGTTGCAGAAGAAAGGAGTTACAGACCCTGAAAGCAGACCAATTTAAGCGCGAGCTGTGGGCACACAGCCTCCGTGAGATGTTCCCAAGCTGGGCATGTCCAGTGAGCTACAGCTGACTGGTGTTCATCTTAGGCACTCAGAGCAGGGAGAGCAATGCTCAAAGAAAATTAAACAGCTAACATATCCAGGACCCCAGGAAATAATTGCCAGAGGAGATAAAACCTGGAGAGAGCCAAGAAATGCCAAAAGGGGAAAAGGCAGTTCCCCGCCCCAATCTACAGGCAGGCTGATAGAGCCCAAGGAGAGCAGAAGTGCCAAATGGGGAAGGCCCAGCCTCTGCCCCACTGCTGCCAGGGCCGATAAAAACCACACTGAGGGAGCACAGGAGTGGGGGTGACTTATAAATTCCTTCCAACACTGATAAACCAACACCCCGGGAGCACCCGTGCAGTAACACCCAGAAAGGGACAGAGTGAGCAGTCCCCTGCACCCCATTTAAGCCAGAAGTCCTCCTCCACCCCCGCTTTCCTTACAGTTGTTTTTCCATGGACTTACCTACCAGGACCTCTTCCTGGGGGGACTTTCTCTAAATAAACTTTGCTTTGTCTAGATGTGGCTTTGAATTCTTCATGACCATAGTCAAGGACCAAGGAACCCCAAAACCCAAAAACACTCACAACTGAAACAAGAAATGGACCACACTCAAATGGACTTTAGCTAAATCCACTCTCCTTGCTTTCTTAGCCAATAAAGTTTAATTACTTTGTTTTCAAAACCCGGCCCTAAAACCTATATAGACCCCTAACCTTGGCAATTTAGGGACCCTCTCATGGCCAGAGAGGTCTCCCCAGAGTTGCTTTTTCTTGCTCTTTTGATAATTAATAAATGCTGACGCCTTGCCTGTCCTCACCAGTGTCAGTGGAGTCCTCTTTTCAATCTTGACCAGAGGGTCTCAAGAGCCCTTTTCCAGGCTTGGGAGCAGAGCCCCCTGGCCTATCCCTCTGATTCCTATCAGGTAGGGCAATGGCCAGAAGCTCATTCGCTTCCAGCTATCCACCTGTGTTTGTTGGGGGGGAGGGCAGCGAGGCGGCGACATCAGACTGAGGGGAGACAGGCACCCTCCCTTGTCCAGTGACATAAATATTGACCAGACAGTGTCTTTATAGAAATGGGTTCTAAGAGTCTAATGAATCCAGAAATTTTATACCATTCAAAATGGCACCTTTAGCCTCATTCCAAAATGGTCCTGTGTTGAACAGCTTTCTTGGGGGACTCATATGGCCTGATTCCATCAGAAAGCTAGCTAAGCCCACTACTAGAATGTCGTCATATTTGTACTGAGCAAACATTTAGGCAAGATGATGTTGGATGGTGCAATATTATAATCTATAGGAAAAAATATATATGTAATAACATATACAATATATACGCTATATGTATATGTAATATGTACATGCTCATTCAAATGACCAAAATATGCATATTTGGTCTTCATCCACAGTTCCTGTCTTACAGCTCTGAGATCTTGGATTTTCTGAGCCACGAGAGCAATAGGAGCATCTTTTGTCATAATATTTGGTCTCTTATCCTCAATTCCTGAGAAAGCTTCAGAGCCATAAAAGTTTACATGGGTGTCTTACTACTCTAAATAGGTCTATGTTAATGAAGCTAACTTTTGAAAAACACCTGAGGGGGGGTTGGGGGCCATGGTTGCCAGGGAAACCAATTTGAATAGTGTGTGGGACTTTCAGTCCTACTCCCTAGCTTCCTGGGAAGGGAGAAGGGTTAGAAGTAGAGTTCAATTGCCAGTGTCCATGATTTAATCACTCCTGCCTATATAATGAAGGATCCATAAAAGAGCAAAAAGGAAAGGGTTTCAGAGAACTTCTGTGCTTGATAACATGTGATGCTTTTGGGGAGAATGATGCACTGAGAGGGCATGGAAGCTCCATGTCTTTCCCCCACACCCTGCCATATGCATCTCTTCCATATGGCTGTTGATTTGTACCCTTTAGTGATCTTTGTTATAAACCAGTGATCTAGTGAGGAAAAGGGTTTCCTGAGTTATGTGCCACTCTAGGAAATTAATCAAATTTGAGGTGAATGTCCTGAGAATTTCCTATTTAAAGCCAGTTGGCCAGAAGCACAGATGATAATCTAGGGTTTACAACAGGGACATGAACTCTGAGGAGGGGGTTGGGAGGATCTCTGATCTATATTCCTTGGTCAGAAACACAGGCTTGCCTGGGGCCTGAGGCCAACATGTGAAGTAGAGGATGATCTTGGAAAACAGCGTCCTTAACCTGTGGAATCTGACTGTTATCTCCAAGTAGATAATGTCAGAACTGAGTTCAATTTCTTGGACACCTTGTTGGGTGTCCAAGAATTGCTTGTTGGTGTGGGGAAATCTCAGCACCCACCCACCCCCCAAAATCAGACTACTGGGGACACCCAACAATCCAGGTGGGAACAGGGTTTCCTTTTGGGTTGATGAAAATGTCTTAGAACTAGATATAAGTGATGGTTATATATACAACATTATGAATATATTTAATGCCCATGGATTGCATACTTTAAAATGGCTAATGGAACAAACCAAATCCAACAATACATCAAAAGGCTATACATCATATCCAAGTGGTATTTATTCCAGGAACACAGAGATGTGGCAACATCTGAAGATCAATATAATTTATCAAATCAACAAAAGGAAAGATAAAAATTATACAATTACATCAACAGATACAGAGAAAGCATTTGATAAAATTCAACATCCATCTATGATGAAAACCCTCAAAGAAACTAGGGATAGATGAAAGATTCCTCAACATAATAAAGACCATATGTGACAAACTTATAGCCAACATCATAGTCAATGGTGAAAAACTGAAAGTTTTTCCTCTGTGATCTGGTATAAGACAAGGATTTCCACTTTCATCACTGCTATTCACATAGTATTGAAAGTCATAGGTAGAGTAATCAAGCAAGAGAAAGATATAAAAAGAATCCAACTTGGGAAAGAAGTAAGACTTTCATTATTTGCAGATGACATGAAAAACCCTAAAGACCCCACTAAAACCCTGAAATAATAAATTAATTTAGCAAAGTGGCAGGGTACAAAATCCATCACAAAAATCAGTTGTACAGGGCCTCCCCGGTGGCGCAGGGGTTAAGCGCTTCGCTGTGGAGCTGTTGGCAGCGGCGACGCGAATTTGACACCCGGCCGGAGAGAATCCCACATGGCGCAGCAGGCCTCTACTGCCTTGCCCACTGCTCCCCTCAGCAGTGTATTTCTGATCTGCCTGTTCTGCTCCCCACTCTGTCTCTGGTGAACCCTCTCGCTGCCTCACACCTCTGGCCTGTACCCCAACTTGTATGTATAAATAAAAAATAAATCTTTAAAAAAAATCAGTTGTCTTCAAAGAAATAGATCGACTACTGATGAAATTCATATGGAACCACAAAAAACCTCGCATAACTAAAGCCCTCCTAACTAAAAAGAAAGAAAATGGAGGAATTTCACTCCCTGATTTCAAACTATATTACAAAGCCATAATAATTAAAACAGCATGGTACTGGAACAAAAACAGACAGAAAGACCAATGGAACCGAATAGAATACCCAGAATTAAAGCCACATATCTATGAACAACTAATCTTTGACAAAGGAGCA
>PVIJ01005127.1:0-87711 GCA_004024925.1 Scalopus aquaticus
TATGTTCATTGCGGCACTATTCACAATAGCAAAGGTATGGAAGCAACCCAGATGTCCAAAAATAGATGATTGGATCCAGAAGATGTGGTACATATACACAATGGAGTACTATTCAGCATGGAAAGAAGATAAACACATGCAATTTGCCGCAACATGGATGGAATTAGAGGGAATCATACTCAGTGAAATAAGCCAGAAACAAAAAGAAAAATATCGAATGGTTTCACTTATAACAGGACTATAGGGAGGCCGGGTGGGAGAGCGACAATCAGCGGTGGGGGGGGGAGGGAGGGGAGGATAAGGGCACAAAATGGAAGAGAGGAGAATACAGGGGACCATGGAGATGGATCACGGGTGAATTGGTGGTGGGCTGCCCAAGGGGAATACAAAATGTAAAAGACACAAATAACAATAAAAAAAATGGAGAAAAAAAAATATCTTAATCTTTCAACCTCACATCCTTTATCTTACCTGACAGAATAGGAGAGAAGGAAGATTTTTATTTTTATTTTTTTTAAGATTTATTTATTTATGCATAAAAGTATACCCTGTATACTGTGATTTATTTATTATGCACAAGAACCGGGGTATAGGCCAGAGGTGTAAGGGGCTGAGAGGATTCACCAGACAGAGTGGGGAGCAGAACAGGAGAATCTACTGAAATACACTGCCGAGAGGGGCAGCGGGGGAGTCAGGAGAGGTCTGCTGTGCCCTGTGGGAAGCTCTTTGGCTGGGATTCAAACTTGTGCTGCAGTGGCTGCAGATAGCGTCACAGTGCTGAGACTTAACCCTTTGTGCCACGAGGGAGGCCTGAGAAGGAAGATTTTTTAAATTGAACAGATTTAGATTTGACTCTGACCTCTGCCAAGTACTAGATATGTGAATTTGGCTATACCATTTAACTGATGTGACCTTAATTTTCATTTTCCTCTACTTTCTAAATAACTGGATTAATATATCTAATTTGCAGGGATGCAACAAGGATTGAATAAAATGACAATTATAAAGCTCACAGCATTTGTGAACAGTTGAGATTTAATAAAAATCTGTCTGATTAGCCAAAAGACTTTCTTCTTCAGGATGGCTCACACTTACCCCAACTTAGTTGTTCCTATCCTGAGACTACAACTTTACAGGGGAGAAATAAGGCACCAAGACTTCTTCAGTAAAAGTATTCACACAGGGTATACTGTATCAACTCTCCACATGGGCAAGAGACAGATCAATCATCTACGCTTGCCTCTGTTTCCATTAGGAAGTCTTCTGCACTTACCTTTTATTTCTGGAGACCAAGTCCTACCATGTTAACCTGTGTAGGTGTGGGCTAGGATTAAACAGGTTAACCTGGGAATGTGATGGGAGACTTCTGGGTATGTTTTGGATACAATTACCATATTCTCTGTGTAAAATGGGAACATGTAAAATGGGAACAGCTTAAGAAAGTGAGAAGAGTGAATGGAGAGTCAAAGTGGAGCCAAAAGGGGCTCCTTAGGGCGCCTTTCGGTGAGACAGAGGAAAGGAATAGAGTAACATACAGGAACAGGGAGGTCCTATAGTCTGAATTTTCTGCAGGGCTCCAATTTACCATAATCTCATGATTTACATTAATAACTGAAAGCTATCAAAACCACCATGAAATATCACTTCATACCCACTAGGAAGTTATCATCAAAAAGTAAGTGGTGAGGGCCTCCCTGGTGGCGCAGCGGTTAAGCGCTGCGCTGTGGAGCTGTCGGCGGCGGCGACGCGAGTTCGACACCCGGCCGGGGAGAATCCCACATGGTGGGGCAGACCTCTCCTGCCTCGCCCGCTGCTCCCCTCAGCAGTGTACTTCTCATCTGCCTGTTCTGCTCCCCGCTCTGTCTCTGGTGAACCCTCTCGCCGCCCCACACCTCTGGCCTGTACCCCAGCTTGTATGTAAAAAAAAAAAATAAAATAAAAAATAAATTAAAAAAGTAAGTGGTGAGCTATAGAGAAACTAGACCCCTCATACGCAAGCTGGTGGGAATGTAAAATGGTACAGCTGCTTTGGAAGAGGCTGGCACTTCTTCACAAGGTTAAACATAATAGTTACCATATGATATAATAATCTATTCACAGGCAAAATAAAAAACATGTTCACACAAAAAAAATTGTGCATGAATGTTCATAGCAGCGTTAGTCACAACAGCCCAAACATCTACGACTGATGAACGGCTAAATAAAATGGGGTCTATCTATACAGTGGAACCTTATTTGGCAATAAAAAGAAATGAAGTACTGATCCATGCTATAACATGGATGAACCTTGAAAATAGTGTGTTAAGTAGAACCAGTCAGTCACAAGGTATCACATATTGTATGATTCTACTAATATAAAATGTCCCCTACAGGCAAATCAACAGAGGCAGAGGGAGACTGGAGGTTGCCCAGAGCTGGAGAGTTAGGGGCAAATGAGGAGTGGCTGCAAATGGCACGGAGTTTATTGGTGGAGTGATGAAAATATTCTAAAATTGTGGTGAGGGTAGTGCAAGTGTGCAAATACACTAAAAACCACTGAATTGTACACTTTAAATGGTAAATTGTATGGTATTTGAATTATCCTTCCATAAATATAATCAGAAGATATAGCAAGAAAACTAAAGCACCTGGACATGACATTTCAGTATTCAGACTGCATCTCCCAGACTCACCTACCTTCTTTGAGTCATCAAAACCCTTTGTCAGACCATATGGTTCAGAAAATAATGGCTCATAGTAAAAAAAGAACAGAAGTACTCAAACAAAGAAGGGTACTTATGTGCTCATATACATGCAGTATTTAAAAAACAAAGGTTGGGGAAAGAAAAGGCATTACTTTGTACCTTCTACATCTGAAAGAACAATCAAGAGGTCAGTTTTCATTTCCACGGCCAGCCGGGCAGCCAAGCTATCGTTATCTTTAACACTAATAACCTGGAATGTAGGTAAACATGTCACAAGAAGGTGAGTTAGGCAGTTCAAAACAGTTCGCAGAAACATTCAGCTGGCTCTGGTAGGCAAAACCGATGACCACAAATATGAAGATGACAGCTCTTGCAGGCCCCTTCTCTCTGCAAACCACAATGCCTGCTGGCAATCCCCTGTCCAAACATGCACCCTCTTTCTATCTGCCATGCTCATAGCACCACCTAAAATCACTACAGCACCTCACCCTGCTGAATGAAACCCCCTGACTTCAGAGCAGCTTATGAGGTTGCCAGTGCTGATGCCAGCTTCTTCCTCAATTTCTCCATCTTGTTTATGCCAAACTTCCAATGTTAGTACAAGCCGCACAGTGTGGTGTTAGTATTTCCAGCATGCTCAACCCTTAGGAATACTTTACCCACATTTACCCCCTGGAGATCACTGTTGGGCTCAGCTGGGGGCACAACAGCATCGTTTGTGTTGACGATGGGGACGATGTTCATCCGGAGGAGCTCATGAAGGGTTCCATTGAGGTTCCGGCGCTTCTGCTCGTCGTGGAAATCCAAATTGGTCACCAAAATCTGAAAGGGTTAATACATGGATTGGCCAGTGCAGGAGGGAACGATGAACTTCCCAGGAACAATAAACAAACATGTAAAGGGATTAAACTTTAGACTTCTGGGATCCCATACAGATTAGAATAGAGCACACATCTTCGCTTATCAAATTCTTTTAGAAATGGGAAAAAAGTTAGAATCACTTAGATTTATTTAAGGATGCTTAAGGCGTCTCACAAAAATACTTTAATCCTTAAAGAACTATCAAATCTCATCCATTTATTAAAATTAAGAAGATTAATGTTTCCACTTTAGAAGAATATTGGGGAAAGTAATGATCATCTATGATTTTGTAAAATCTCTCTAGATCCTAGCATCTGATTCAGGGTCTGGGATCTTAGGTACTTAAATCACAGGAGTGAGTGAAAAAATGGTTCACTGTGCCTGGAAAAGTTTATTAGACAAAATGAAGCAGGACTAAACAGTGGCTATTCTTGTTCTGCAGCAGATCACACTGTATTTAACAAAGGCTGTGTCTGAGCACATCAGCTTAAGCTGAGAGGTTTGCGCAGGTGAGTCTTGAAAGAAAGACTAGACACAAGTTAGTTCAGGGGAGGGAAAGAACATAAGTTGCTCAGAGGTAGGGGGGAGCGGTAGGTGGGACGCTGGTAACAGTTCTGCTTCCTGCTTGGATCCGAGTACCAGTGTCATTTAGCAGGAGAGAAAGATAAATAGAGATGACAGCGAGAAACTGAATGCTCATGAATAAATGTTTCAGTGAAATTCCCCCAGTGTTTAGGGACGAGAGTCCTTGCTATGTAGGGCAGGCTAATGAGTAAAGGTGGGACTTAGGTGGTCAAGATGGAAAGTACTGAAATAAAAGTGGGAATGGTTACACCCTAACCTGGGGTCTGGCTATGGTAACGGAGAAAAAAGCCTTAATGATATGTAAAATGCAGGTGAAGAAGACAAAATGATGGTTGGCTAAGGGAAATAAGTCACTCACCAGAGAAAAATGTTCTCGAGTATCTTTGACAGGCCAGGCCCTGTACGAGCTGCTGGCTTGGAAAACAAAAAAATGTTGGTGGTCTGGGGAAGATAGAATCAGGCACATTTTACACAGACAGATAATGAAATCCTTTTCAGAAAGGTTTACTCTTACAGGAAATAGGACCAGCTGATAGGAGAGCATATAGACACTAGTCACAGCAGTGAAAGGTCAATTAAGCATGTGTGTGAGTGGGTGAGTATGTGTAAGAGAAGGGAGCAGGAGGTATAAAGGTCCAGCAAAGACATCTGTTACCCAGTTTAACAAAGGGGATGTAGAGACAAGAATCCTAAGAAGAGTCCTAAGAAAGAAAAATACTAGCGCTTGGAGAGGGCATTCTGTGAGGATGCAAATCAGTTTCATTTCTATGGAGAAAACAAGTTCTTGTAGTTGTTCAAGTCCTTAATATGACAAACAACTTTCCAAGTCACTGATAAAGCTCTTCAAAACAGGATTACTAAAGAAAACAAGGAACCCAAAGATAAGGCACAAAGAATGAAGGTTTCCTGTTGATAAGACCACTCGAGAAGGCGCAGGAGTGAGAGAAAAGAGGCCCCTGGACAACACTTACTGCAAAATGGAGGAAGCGGTTCTCTTTCACATCCACACTAATGGAAGTAACAGCTGACATGCGCTCACTTCTAGTGCTACTTTTGCGAAAACAAACCAAAAATCCTCAAAAACATCATCTCTGGTAATAAAACAAAAGCAGAGCTCCTGAATTTAAATTTCCTTGCCTGCCTCTAGCAACTTTTGAAAAATTGCAGACTAAAATTATTACTGGATTGTGGAGGAGAAAAGCACTGATAATAAAGAGTGACCAAAATGCAAGCTTGTATTTATGCTAATGGGAAACAAATCTAAAATTACAAAGAGTGGGGTCCACAGTTATGGAAAGTAGGTGGACAAGTCCATGATTTTGTTTCAGCTCACTCATTCAAGTGACTGGCATAATACCAGGGCATCACCATGGACAGTAACTGTGAAAATGATGGAGAAACAGAAAAAGCAACAAGAGATGTAAGAGCAAAACCTGAAAGGATATAGATAATAACATCACCTGTGTGGAACAACATCTGTGTAAATGGGAGAATTGGTGGCAGCAAAGGAATTTTAAGAAAATAACAACTTGGGTAATTAGTTTCAATTGTTTTGTGAAGTTACTGCTCAGTTGTTTTGTGTTTTATATCTGTTTGGTGTAGTGTATATTGTTAATTTAGAACAGTTGAAAAAACTCTGGGAATTTAGGTAAAAATATAATGTGGAGAGGTTTTAACAACATTCAGAGGGTAGTCACTAAAAATTTCTAAGTTCCATGAGGACTAAAATCATGGCTGACTTGTTCACTACAGCATCTTCAATGCCTGAAAGACTCCTTGCTACACTATAGGTGGTCAATATTTTCTTAACGAAGGAAAAACCAACTCACAACCAGCATTCCTTTCTCTTCAACACTGAACAGATATCTAGCTTGTAAGGCAATCAGGTACAAAGATAAGCAAGTCACCTGAATTCAAAGAAGTCAATGAAATAATGACATCTAACTTTACTGTCTTCAGAAGTCTTAGTACCTGTGGTAGTCCTGAGAGTTATTAGTATAATAAGAGTCAACACTTCTACAGAACGTACTGTGTACCAGATGTTATATTAAATGTATTTCATATACTTTCTTTTTTTTTTTAAGATTTATTTTTTATTTATGCATACAAGCTGGGATATAGGCCAGAGGCATGGGGCGGCGAGAGGGTTCACCAGAGACAGAGTGGGGAGCAGAACAGGCAGATCAACTGAAATACACTGCTGAGGGGAGCAGTGGGCAAGGCAGGAGAGGTCTGCAGTGCCATGTGGGAGTCTCCCCAGCAGGGCATCGAACTCGTGTCGCCGCTGACACTTCCACAGCATAGCGCTTAACTGCTGAGCCACCAGGGAGGCCTTCATATACTTTCTTACTGGGTCTTTTCAAAAGCTCTGAAATAGGCTTGGGTATTATCCTCATTTTTCAGATGAGGAAACTGAGGCAAAAAAAAAGGTTAAACTTAAAGACTTTCTCTCGATCGCACAACTAGCAAGTATTGAAGCCAAGATTAGCTCCAGAGTTCTGCTCACAATCCCCTGGCTCCATGGGAATCAACCTCACAGTTCTCACAACCCCTTGCAAAGGCCAGCTTCTCACCTGGGCCGCACAGATGCTGTACTGCGTGAACATGGCCTCATATAAGGCCATCAGCCCACTCTGTCCGGCGGCTGCACAGGCTCGAGCTTCCAAGACGGGAATTGCCTGTAACACACCAACAGACGAGGTGTGGTTGGAGTGAGGGGACGTCTGAGGAGCTTTGTTCCACAGGTTGGGGAGGCAGCACTCACTCACCATCTCTTTCAGCTGGTTCTGCCCCGAGTGCAGGGCTTGCCGCACACTCTGTGACAGAAGGATCTCATGGCGCAAGCGTTGCTTGCCAAAAGCCACGGCTCCACTGGTCACCAGCATCATTTCTCGGCCTTGATTCTGCAGCACTGAAACCTGACATCGAAGAACAAAAGGCGTTACGAGCCACTGTATGATCTCTTTCCTCTTGTGACAGAGTCAGGCAGGGTATATTAATGAGTGAAGTGGATCCCAAATGCTGGTTTACAGACCAGCACTGGGCTGGCTGTGGAAAAATCACCAAGGTTATTTGGTAAAAACACAGGTTACGTATGCTGCCTCAAAAATCAGAAGATACCAGGCAGAAATCAGAAATTTTTAGGAAGGTGATTGGGTGTAACCTGGTTTGGTATCCACTGGCCTTAATGGTGTCTGTAATGCAGAAAGTCAAGTTTTTTTAAGGAAATAAAAGCCCAGAGGCTCTGGAACTAAGAACTGCAACATAAACTTAGCAGAGGGCTTCTCAGAGAGTTGACCTGGAGACAGGCAGCTGTTTCTGAGGCATGTCTGATCACATGGGTCGCTTTTGTCTGACCAGAACAGCAGACTCTGTTCTCTGTCTGCCTGGAGCCAGCTGTGGTCCTTGCACAGGTCCCATCAAAGAAAGACTCAGAAGCTAAAAGTCGTATTTCTAACCTGTCCTCTCCTCTGTGGTATATGTAATTCATTACTACAGTCTAAATATCCTGTAAACTGTTTGACTTTGTAAAAAATTCTTTATAATGGGCATGATGTCCATCAAAGGGACACATATGCCCGGCTGTCTCTTTTTTTGTGATGTTAGCAGCTATTGACGATTGACACTAAGGTCCATTAATTCAGATCATCCCATATTTGGCTAGTGGAAGTCACTTTACCTTGGCTCCCTAGGATTCATCTAACATGATCAGATGTTTTGGAAAAACAGCTGACTCCGCCTATTAGTACTGCCCTGAGTGAAAAAGCCCTTCCATTAGGCTTGCAAATATCTCTAGAAAGGTAGCTGGTGACCTATGCAAACCATTAGCAGGTTCTCCCTACCATTTCCACTGAGTTTCTCCTCTGCTCAAAATCTTCAATCTGATTCTGAGATTAAACCCAAATTCCTCTACCTGGCTTCAAAGTCCTGCCTAATGGAATGATCGATGTTATTTCCCATTCTCCCTGAGGAAACCACCACCACTGCTTTCAAGTCAGCATGCTAAATTCATTCCTGTCTATGTCCTTCATCTGGGATCCAATTGGAGAGTCTCCCTTCTCCAAAACCAATGGGCCCCACTAGGGCCCATTCACACTGCAATCTTAGCAGTGTGAAACAGTTTCCCTCAGTCAATGCAAATCATACCAGGTGTGAAGGTCCAAACTGAACCCCAGCTCTCCTAGGAAGCACAAGAAGAACCACACTTGACTTTCCTATTTTATTTGACTTTCCTATTTCTGGACTTGTCAGTGACTGTCACTTGGGCTCACTCTTTGATATTTATTGTCTTGAACAAGTATCCAACTGTTTTGGGAGTTTCTAGTTTCCCAAGGGTAGAGATAACAGTTAGTGGCCAGGAAGCCCCTCACAATGTAGCCCTTTGATAAATATTTGCCAGACTGAATTGACATAATGGACTCAATTTAGTAGACAGATTTGATAATAAGTGCTTAGTACAGAAAATGTAAGAAGAAAATTCCATCAAGTTTCAGGTTAGCAATTTCTTGATACCAATTCCTCAGTAAAGCTGTTTACTAAAAACTGAAATATAGCTATGCAGTATGGAGTGGAGTCACAGCTTAAATGGAAAAGCTCAAGCTTTATCTCTGGGTTGCTCTGGATATCTGGTTTTTGATTCTTGGTCAAGGGTTAAAAAACTACAGCTTGTAGGTCAAAATCTATAAAGTCACTTTACCTTGGCTCCCTAGGATTCATCTAACATGATCAGATGTTTTGGAAAAACAGCTGACTCCGCCTATTAGTACTGCCCTGAATGAAAAAGCCTTTTATAAACAAAATTTTTTTGGAACACATTTGGAACACAGGCTCATTTGTTTATGTATTGTAGATGATTGCTTTTGGGGTACAATGGCAGAGCTTAGTTGAAACAGAGACCATATGGCTACAAAGCCTGAAATATTAATTACTGGCCTTTTACAGAAAAAGTTTCCTGATCCCTGCTCTTCGAAAAGATAAGGATAGTGGGACTTAAGATGTGATGTTAAAAGTTCAAAATTCCTGTGTTGACCCCCAAGGTCAGTTTCTTTCCTGATAGTCTGTGATGAGCCTGGACTGACTGCATGGCCAGAGGGGCATAAAATCCCCAATGGAAATTCTGCTGTAAGCGCTTCCAAAGCCAAGATTCCATGCATAAACCTCTTGGTCATTCAATCTGGAGACAGAGTGTGGTCTCTGTGTGAATAAAGACAATGGTAGGCTAGTACATAGGATGTCCCAATGCCTGCTTATACTTTTTCTTACTGCCTTGTAGCCTTTACAATTAAACTAAAGTCTTACATGGGTATTCTCTTTGGAGTCTGGTGAATCCTTTCAGATACCTGAACTTAGTAAATCTTTGCAATGATAGCTTATTTCAAGATTGGGTTAACTGAAAAGGAAAAAGCCAAGCCAAAATGGGGTAAAAGCTCAATATTCACACATATCTATCTGGGCACTCAACCTTGACTATGTAATAGAGTTGCCTGGGGAACTTTAAAAACACAGATGACTGAGCCCCATCTTAGAGGTACTTATTAAAGATACTTATTAAATGGCTGAATGTGAAGTCCAGGCATCTCATGCCTCTCAGAAAATTCTAATATGCAGTCAGGATTAAGGATCACTGACATATACAGCTCCTTATCACTAAGAAGCCTAAGGGAAGAACTACATGAAATCAGCTCTATTCTGTGACACCCCCCTTTGCCTTCCTTGGGATGCCATCCTTTACTGGTACCTACATTGAAAGTGAGTCTTCAAATTGGGTTAAACCTACCACAATCACATCAAAATTGTTTTCATAAACTGGTAAATCTGAATGAACAGCTTAGAAATCTTATTCTATTTTAGTGCAGCAGAATTTTCCATTTTGGCAATTACCTGCTCAACAATAGATGCCAGGCGCCCCAGTGCCAGACCACATTCATCCCCTCGGGTCACCACAGCACTTCCAAGTTTCACCACAATTCTCTTGGCGTGCTTCAGCTCACTGCGGTGGGCAAACGACTTGCCATGTGCACGGCTGAGGGGTACCGTGATAAAGGGGATGTTGCTCCAGGAACGAACATGTCTGATGGCTGACGGCTGGACACGATCTGTGAGGCCCAAGGGCAAAGTCAAATGAAAGAAAAGAAATAGACAATGTATTTCTCATTTAACAGATGCATACACAATATTATGCCCAAAAGAGCTTTATTATCCTTGACTGAGTAAAGCCAGAGTATCAAAAGCCACATTTACCTCCTTATTCTAGTATTATGTGGCATTTACACCCAGTACACAGTTCACAGGCACATTCAGTGTTGGAAAAATATACAAAAACTCTTAAATTTTTTTCTCATCATTTCATCCAGCAATTCCAAGTTCAGAAATTTATTCTAAGAAACTAACCAAAGAAGGAGACAAAGCGATGTATCAGAAGACTGCTCATCAGGGTGTTATTTATAACAGGAAAAGTCAGAAGCAGAGAAAATGTTCAAAAAGGAGTAGGAAGATGAATTAATATTTTCAGAATTTTTTTATGACATAGGAAAATGCTTATGATATGTTATAGTTTCAAATACATATCTAAGAACACAGGAAAAAAAGATGTAAAAAATGACTCAAAATATTAATATTTTATTTTTTAATGGGATTATGGATACCTTTAATTTTCTTTATTCTTGTCTATCTTTTCCAAATTTATGCAGTAAAAATGCATCGTTTTCATAATCATAGTATGCATGCTTTTAAATAAAGCACACCATTAGAAAAGAGAATAAATCTGTTTAACAACAATGATAAAGTGCACAGTAATTGCTACAAATAATAAAAATAGTAACTAATCCACCTATAAATTTCCTCCCTGACATGGCAGCATGAATCCAGATGGCCGTAACAATGATAAAAGAAAATGGATAGCTCTCTGAACAAAAAGGGACTTTAAGATTCAGATACTGTCTCTTTAATCCTGTATCTGTCCCAAGCAAGCCCTCTAGATTTGCTTTTATTACAACGCTGCACATTTCTAAGGGGGCCCCATCCCAAACACACCGGCACGAAGCCCAAGCAGCGAGAGCTATCAGGCACTGAACTTTTCACCTTCTCATGGGTCCAACTCCCGCTGGCTGCCTACAACTTCCCCACCAACCCTTTCTCTCACAAGCAAACAGTTCCCCCAGCTGTAGCCAGGCACACGGGCACCAGTCAGAATCCTGCTTTCCCAGACTTTCTTGCTCAGCAAGATATGGCAATCTGACTGTGTTCTAGTCAAGGAGGTACACGTAAAAATGCTATGTGGGATTCTAGGAATTTCTATAAAAAGAAAAAATGTTTCCTTCTTCCTTAATATATGCTGCTGTTTAGAACATGGGTATGAAGATGGGAGCTCAAACATCATTTCAGTCTACAAGAAAGCATATTTTTAAGAACTGTGAAGCAATAAGAAATAACATGCGTGGATGGCTGATGATCTCCCAGAGCTACTCCAGAAGCCTTAGACCTTTTCTCTCCTTTCAGGTGCACCAGGCTTCTTTAAGGAGAAAGAGAGAAAAATATTTTTATTCTGACTGAGCCATTATTATTTTGGGTTTCTGGTGCATGCACCTAATCTAACTGCAAATGATAGAGCAGGAGAATGTGCACGCAGGCAGAGGGGCAAGCTGGGCAGGAGAGAAGGTGACTGCGGACATAGTTGGTGGTGGGTAGTCTCACAGCAAATGGACCTTTGCTTGATGGACTATCTGATCACAAAAAGCGAAACATCTGGGGAATGGAGGCTTTCGGCAGGCTAATCTTTCCGGCTTTCCCCTCCAAAGAGTTCTCTATGTGTCATTATAGGAAATGAATAAATATTTGAGTGAACTACTAAAGTAATCATTCCACACCACTTTTGGACTTTCTATAATTGTACTATTATATCACAGCTTTCTCCACTTGAATCAGCTATTTTCACCTCCTTTTATATTATAACCAATTTCTCACAATTTCTCTAGACCCACTGCCTTTATCTCTTAACCACCAGCTGCTAACTCTTTTTCTAACTATAATCAAGCTTCTTCCCTTTTTCTCTACAATGTAGCAATGGTGAGTAAAGCAGGCAGAATGTCAAGAGCCAGAGAATGTGTGTTCTCCTCCCTCTCCTTCACATACAAATATTAGAAAGAACACTTTCAATGAAGTAGTAAAGAGTCCTTTCTCCCCTTTTAAAACTACTTTTTTTTTTTTTTAAGGTGACTACCTTTCAGGTTTGTGGCAATACAAGAAAAAAGATTGGGTCTTTTTCCACAACAGTCTTGTAGTCCAGTTCCTGGCATGAAGCTACTCAGGAAGCCCATCATCTGGGACAGAATTGGTGCTTGGCATCTGTGCTAGATCCACAGGGGGGTTATCCCTTCCTGCTGGGGAATTCGCAGGGACTAAAGGACTGGTTTGCTTTGTTTCATGGAGAGGTCTCTTTCTTCATCAGATTATCAATACACGTGCCCTGGTTCAGTCCTCAGGAATTTAAACCTAAGCCATATATATACATACATATTATACATACACACATATGTTATATGTTAGGTACGTACATATGTATACATATGTGTGTATACACACACACACACACACACACACACATCCTACCTAAATCTAAGTTTAAAGTTGAATACATAACAGTCTGGTCTTGCTGAGAGAGGTCTTGATCTGAGAGAGGGGTGGTAGTGGGAGAGGTCCCTTGGGACTTGGACCTGGGATTATCAGTGGTTGTCGGCCGAGCTCAGAGTTAAAATTCACTT
Source organism: Scalopus aquaticus (assembly GCA_004024925.1). Classification (NCBI taxonomy): domain Eukaryota; kingdom Metazoa; phylum Chordata; class Mammalia; order Eulipotyphla; family Talpidae; genus Scalopus; species Scalopus aquaticus. The sequence continues at coordinate 12,890 of PVIJ01005127.1, forward strand.
TGACACAGGGCTGGACCGGCCTCCTGGCCATTTTTGTCTCCAGTCCACTGTAGGGCTTGTCCTGAACGGGAAGGGAGCTGAGCAACGGTGGGACAGCCCAGCAGGGCACCTTGGGACACAGGTAGTGGCAATCATGTCAGTCTAGGTAACCACATGTCAGTCACCAATCAGAATCCAGCACATGGCTAGCATGAATGAGACACCTGACACATTATGAATCAGCAGAGAAAGGTGGCATGGCTAGGCGCAGCCAGTCAAGGGTCATTCTAGCTACAAATGGGTCACGACAAATTCAGTGGGTTCAAGCACCAAGGAGAGCGCTAAGCGATCTTGGGCTTTCTGCGATTCCTGTTCAACAATGCATTTACAATCCCAAATTGACCTTGCATTTCTGGGGAGTATTTTTTGTGTTCTACAGTTTGTTATGCTGTTTTATGGTCCATGCTAATGTCTGAGAAGGTTTTAATGAGTTAGAAAAAATCCAAGGCTTATGAATGAGTAATCTATACCCATCATCTAAGGGACCTATATGCACTAAGTCCCTAAAAAAAGCCATTTCCTCCTGGTAAGCACGAAGGAATACTGAGGTGCACGGGTGTGCACAAGTGTTGGAGGAGTGGTAGGGGAATGTCTGTCCATATTCCTCAGAAGTGGCATGAATCATATTCCAAAGGAGAAGCCCTCCGCCTGTTCAGCAGCAGAGTTCTTATGCTCAGCAATCAATGAGGCTGTGGGTCTGAACTAGAAGGGACTCCGATATGATTTCTTCCTCCAACCTGACCTTCCTCTTCCTTCTGAGTTTGGGTCTATATGCTTTCTCACTTTGCATTATTTCTTTTCTGCTTTCTGCTTATCATGGTCAGTGAACATAGGACGCCAGACTCCAGAAAAATCAGAATGCAAAAATCAAACATGCTAGGGAATAGATCAGAAAGTGCCTCCTTCTGTGAGTGAAGACTGAGAATACGAACAATACGGATGCAAAAATTTACGATATGCCAGGAGTTTTGCTAATATTCATACAACTTATACAGATGTAGACGGTATATAAAAAGATAAGGGTAGGCTCTTGGAACCAGACTTCCTGAGTTGTAATCTCAACCTTTTTGCTTACTTGCTGTGACCTTACCTATCTCATAAAGTTGTGTCAGATGAAAGGAGCTAATGCATGAACAGGGACTGGCATAAAATAAATGAAATGAACATTGGCGTGTATTATAAAAGAGTCAGTTACTGCTATCATCATCATGCTGTATTCCCGTGAGTTATACCTCATGAGTAAACGCTGTATTATTAATTTTGTAAAATGGAAACTAAAGTCTAGAGAAGTTAAGCAACTTGTCAACATCATTAGATTGCAAAAATGGCCATAATACATTTAAGTTTCCATCAACAGGTGGAGTCTACTTTCCTATTTCTTAAATCTGGATTGACCCTGCGACTTGCTTTGACCAATATAACGTAGCAGATGGAACACTATAAATTCTAACCCTGTAAAAATCATGTGAAGAAGCCAGGGATAGCCTTCTGGAGGAGAGACCATGTGGAATTGAGATGCTCTATCATCCCAGCAGAGCCTCGATGTCCAACCCCCCTCAACAATGAACGAGTTCTGAGCCAGAGTGAGAGTTGACATAGATACAGACACAGAACCACCGTGCAGCTGAGCTGGGTCCAAAGACTTGGTATCTAATACACAGATGTCACTAAATTACTAGATTAGCAGCACAGCTGGTTTTCAAACCCAGGGAGCCTAGGTCCAGACCCTGAACTTTTACACTTTTTATTACATGAATGAGAAAGAGATTTTTCCAGATAATGAGAAGCTGGATTAGTAGACAAGCAAGTTGCAGCAAAATTTAAAAATAGACTACTGATAAGATTTAGGTGATATCAAGAAGACAGTCAACTCAATATGTCATAAATGGTCTTTTAACAAAGGATACTGACAGCATGGATGAACTCATTGACATATTACTTAGTGAAAGAAAGGTGCAAGATTAGAAATTAGGAGAGTGATTTTTCTTACTATGGATAGGAGTGGCTACTGAGCGAAAGGAAACACGAGGTGGGAGGTACTTTCTACCATTTCATAATGCTGTTTCTTCATGTGCTTTAATTACACAAATGTGTTCATTTTGGGGTCGGGGGGAATGGAGTTGGAACAACCAGGCATAAATAGGCAAAAAAAGGAACCATGATCTAAACCTCACACTTTACATAAAAATTAACTCAAAATGGTTTGTAGAGGGTCTTCCTGGTGGCGCAGCAGTTGAGTGCTGCCCTGTGGAGCTGTCGGCAGCAGCGACGCCAGTTTGACGCCCAGCCTGGGAGATTCCCACATGGCGAGGCAGACCTCTCCTGCCTCACCTGCTGCTCCCCTCAGCAGTGTATTTCTGTCAATCTGCCTGTTCTGCTCCCCACTCTGTCTCTGGTGAACTCTCTCACTGCCCCATGCCTCTGGCCTGTACCCCAGCTTGTATATATAAATAAATAAATCTTTAAAAAAAATGGTTTGTGGATATAAATGTGAAGCCATTAAATTTTCTGAAAAAATGAACAAGAAAAAACCTTCAGGATTTAGGGCTATTCAATTAATTTTCAGACTTGGCCCCAAAAGTATAATTCATCAGAGGAAAATGTGATAAACGGGTCTTAATTAAAAAACAAACAAACAAAAAACAACTCTCCTCTGTGAAAGACTGTTAGGAGAATGAAATGACAAGCAATAAGCTGAGAGGAAAAAATACTTTCAAACCACAAATCGAACTAAGGATAAGCATCTAGAAAACATAAAATCTAATTAAAAATGAGCACAAGACATTTCACCAAAGAGAACATACAGATGGGAAATAAATACATGAAAAGATGTTCAATATCATTAGTTAGGGAAAAGCATGTTAAAACCACATGAGATATTATCACTCGCCTATCAGAATCGCGATAATCAAAAGGAGTGACAACATCAAATGCTGGTGAAGATAAAGAGGAAGGGCAACACTCAGACACTACTGGTATGAATGTAAAATGGAACAGCCACTCTGCCAAAACACTTTGGCAGCTTCTTATGAAACTAACTAAATAAAATTGAACTCTTGGATGAGAAGTGAAAACTATGTTCACCCAAAAAAGGGAAACGACCAGGGCCTCCCTGGTGTTAAGTCTCAGCACTGTGACGTACTCTCTAGCCACTGCAGCACGAGTTCGATCTCCAGCCAGGGAGCTTCCCACATGGAGCAGCATGTCCGCTGCTCCCCTCAGCAGTGTATTTCAGTAGATCTGCCTGTTCTGCTCCCCACTCTGTCTCTGGTGAATCTTATCACTCTCCAACCCCCCACACCTCTGGCCAATATCCCAGTTCTTGTGTGCATAAATGAATAAAATAAATCTTAAAAAAAAAAAAGGGAGACAACCAGATGTCCTTCAATTAGGTGACCAGTTAGTTATTCTGTGTAAACACACACTATTCAGTAGTAAAAAGGGACCAAATGATACATAACCATAATGTGAACGAAACTCCAGAGAATTATGTTAAGTAAAAAAGCTATCCCAGATGGTTACATACAATGTGATTCCATTTGTACAACAGTCTTGAAATGACAAAATTATAAAAACAGAAAACAGATTTGTGGTTGCCAGGGGTTACGGATGGGGAGGATGGAATGGCTATAAAAGAGAAACTTGAATCTTGTAGTGATGTGCTTATCTTGACTGCATCAATATTAGTATCCTAGTTGCCATATTGGGAGAACTGATGTAAATGTTTGATCCTTGTTAGTTTTTATAAATGCAAGTGAATCTATAATTATTTCAAAATTAAAAACTTAATTTTGAAAACAGCAATGAACAAAAATAGCCTGTAGAAAACTTGGGGGTGTGGGGGGAGAGGAAGAGACAGGTAATGCAGATAGGTAACTAGGTATTTAAAAAATTTTCGAGTTCGTTATTTACTTCACATACAAAAAGTTGTATAAAATTAATGTCTATAACTTGATGAGTTTGGAGACAAGAATAAACCTGTGACATTATTACTACAATCTATAGCATATATGTATCTACCACCTCCAAGAGTTTCACTTTATTGATAAATATAAGCACTTAAAACAATGTGCCAGTAGGCTGCTTCCTTGCTTACTGTCTTTGGCCAATTCCACAAAATTAATTTTTTTTTTTACACACTTAAAAGTTTCCTATATGGTACATACGAGATCTAGAAAGAGTTGTGGACTGGACCCAGGGCAGGAGATGTTGGTGGAGGGGCTGGAACCCAGAGCGGGAGACTTGACTCAACATGCTTTGATGTGATCACTGAGCAAAGTGTCTGCAGACTGCATTAAAAAAGATGAGAAATATCAGATATTTCATTTCATTTTCCTTTACTTCCCCATTCTGAGCACCCAGATTTGATTCTCCTGCTCAAATTTTCACCTTCTTTATATATAGAAAAGAAAGAACAAACAAATGACTCCTTCCCAGGCCTTACCTTCTACCCTTCCTCTCTTAGGACCACCTTAGTTTCTATGAAAACAAATGACAATTAAAGATTATGAATGTTTTGAAGGATAAAAAAAACTGTTAAGGTACAATGTTTATGTACTTATACTAAATCTTCATAATTACTATAGGAATTTCCAATAGATCAGTAACAGATCCAATGTCCAGTCAACAGCCATCTCCACCTTCTGGTTACCATCTCGCAAAAGAACTATGAAAACCATATATGTGAACTGTCAGCTTGAGCCTGTTGACACAAGGAAAGGGAGGAAAGGCCAGAGACTGCTGCCATGTCTTTCTTCCTGCTGCCCAAAGGAATCTAAAACACCCTCTTGCATCCCTGGAAGGGAATGCAATGTCTGCACGTGGCATTTTAAATGACCATACATGCATCCCGCATGATCCTGAAGCATACAAACCCCTGGTTTACATTGGTTGCTTACATAAATTCCCTTAGTAACTTGCTAAACAGTAAGTTATATATCAATTCTCCGAAGTGCCTATATAAGAGCCAAAGGGATAAAATAATCAAATATTAACACTGAAATTCTAGTTTTTTCTCTTTCATGACACCTTTCCCACCAACTCCAGCATTTGAGGTTGGACATAATCCTGTAGGATTATATAGGATGTCCAACTTTGAATGCTACAGTTAGCATTTAGCCAGTTCATATGTTATTGTTGTTTTCCCCACCTAGGAAACTTCCCGCTCACAGCAGGGAAACAGGATGGATGGAATATAGATTTTGGAGTTGGACAGATTTGTGTGTAAGCTCTGAACTTGCTAGCTGTGTACCTTTTGGAGGGTTACTTAATCTTTGCAAGCCCCAGTTCCCTCATTTATAAATCAGGTACACTACCATTAAGGAACTCAAGGCATTAAGGAACTCATGGGGTTATTGTGAGAATTAAATGAGGCAACACATGGAATGCCTGGGTACAACAGATGCTCAATACATTTCAGTTTTTCTCCTACTGTCCTTTGGGTACCAATGATGTCTTACAACGCTTTATTTCCTTCAGGATCTGTCCCAGGATATTTTTTCAGATGGATATAATCACAAATTATTGATCATTTATCCCTCTCTCATCTAAGAGCAGCTGAAAGCTCTGAATGTTTAAGGTCACTGAGTCATTAGTTTGAAGACTGACCTAGAAATCAAGGCTCCTGACTCTTATCCTGTACCACACCACCTCTGACTGACCCCTCTCTCCCTGCAAGGGAGCGCTGATCCTGCCAGAGTTTATTACACCCTCAAAAGGCAGGAGCTGATTCCAGGGAGCAAAGGGTGTGTGTGTCTGTCTCTATGTCTAGACTCAGTGTCATCGGTTGGAAAAAAAGTTTCCACATTTTGACTCAGGATATTTCTGAAGTACCTCTTTCACACATTCTAATCTGAAAGCCCTTATCTTAATGATTTGCACAGAGAACTGAACTTTAGTCGCAACCAACTTCACCTAGAAACACAGGCTTCGTATATGGTTCACAACTTAAAAGTCCTGATGATAAATTTCACCGCGTCAAAGCAGAAAAAAAAGATGGGGGGGTTGGGAGGCGGGAGGGGGAAGGAGAACCTGGGAGCACCCTCATCACCCTCATGTGCCAAGAAGGAACTATTCACGGACTGCACGCCATACTGCGAAAGGCTGTCTTGCTTGAACTAACCACCTCCCAGCGGGGGCTGGGGAGTCGGGGGTAAGCTTGGTTTTGAAAAGAGCGTCACGAAAGCCCAGGAGGTTCGCTGGAGGCCTGAACACACAGGCCCCTCCGGGTTTTCAGCTTGTGGCCAATTACAAACCAGGGTAAAACACCATCACCGCTGCAGGTGCACTGGAAGGTGGTTTTGGTCTCCCAGACTCCGAGAAGGGGTTCACTGAGTCTTTAATCTTTGACCAGTTCCACCATTTCGGTGTACTCAACATAGGCATGGAGGTGGGGTGTACCGAGCCCCAGGAGACCCTGGGCCTCCGCACCGGGGCATATGGGACCGAGCCGGGTCTTGCTGTGCGCCCTGGACAAGCTGTTTGTCTTCATCCCTCAGCCCGCACCCACGCCCACTCGTGGGCCCGACCCCACCTGCTCAGTCCCTACCGTCGGCCACAGGCAGCCCGGTGCGCACGCCCTCCCGCCTCCGCCCGGGCGCCTCCTCAGTCCCTGCAGAGGCGCCGCCGCCCGCCATCCCGTGATCCCCTTCATCTCGGCCGCGTACCTGCCTCACCACCGCCGCCCGGCCCCACAGCCCGGCCCGCACTCCAGGCCGGGATGCTTTCTGGCGCTCGCTTACTCCCCTTTTTCTTCCGTCCACGTCCCGCAAGATGACGTTACGTCAGCGGCGTTGGAGTAAACCCAGTCGTCGGGACCTCCGCAGCTGACGTACGAACGAGGGGCCGGCCTAGAGCTGCGCTGCGGCAACGGCGTAGGCGCTTTCCGAGAATCGGGTCCGCGCTCCACGTGGCGGGCTCTGCCCCGGGAGGCCGGGGCTGACGCTGGGAGGCGGGGCTCGAGTTTCCCGGGTGAGCGTCTGTGTGCCAGGAGGGCGCCGGCCAGAGGGTGTCGGTGAGCCGCGCCAGCCGGCCTTCCAGGGAGGCAGTAGAGATACCTGGAATTTCAGCTGTTGGTGGATTTAATAAGGTGTGTTTGTCAGTGTTGATCATTACATCCCAGCGCACCTCGGAAATGGGTTGGATCAATTTACACAATTTTGCCAGAGCCCACACTCGGGGTTGACCTCTGCCATTTAAGCGGGTGTGGTGTGGGGAGGATTTTGGCACAGCGATGAAATAATTTTCCCCCTCGTCTGAAGCTTTCCCCAATGCTCCCAGTTCAACTCTGGTTGGGCAGGAGCATTGGTAACAATATTTCACTTAAAAAGTTATATTTAATCCCCAACAATTGGAACTATTCAAAGAGCAAATGCAGGTTCACCCTTAAAATGAGAACGCAGATTCTCTCCTTTCCTACTTGCTGTGTTTTCCTCTAAGGGCAAGTGGGGGGCAGGGAAAGGGGGGAATTCTAGGGGCACAGTACTTGATTGGAGGTGAGTGACAGGAAAATAATTTTATTCCTAAAGTCAAACATCTTAAAGGTTAGCCAGCTCCTACTGAACCTGTGTCTCATTCAGGCACTTGTTCTTTTCTTTTTATTTATGTATTGATTGATTTTTATTGAGGCCACATTTGTTTACAATGCTGTATATGATTCAGAAGTTAATGATCACACCCTTCAGGTGCCTCCCACCCCATCACACCTTCCATCAAGGCAGCCATAGTCCTCCACCATAGTCTCTCATGCCCCTCCGCTCTGCTAGCCTCAATTCTACCAGCAGATTTCTAGGATTAGTTACTGGTTTGATTTTATCTGACCATTTGTTTTGTTCCTCTGTAATCCACATATAAGTGACACCATCCAATATTTGTCTTTCTTCTTCTGACTTATTTTGCTTAGCATGATCCCTTCTAGTTCCATCCATGCGATCGCAAATGGCAAGTTTATATTTTCTGATAGCTGAGTACCTCCCATTGTGAATACACCATGTCTTCTTGATCTACTCATCTATCTTTGGGCATTTAGGTTTTCCATGGCTTGGCTATTGTAAAGAGAGCTGCAGTGAACATAGGTGTGCATATATCCCTTCAAATTAGTGTTTTTGTATTCAATGGATGGACACCTAGGAGTGGAATTGCTGGGTCATGTGTAGATTCAATTTTAATATTTTGAAAAATCTCCATCCTGTTTTCCATATGGATTGGGCCAGACCGTGTTTCCGCCAGCAGAGTACAATGGCTTCTTCTCTATATCCAACACTTGTTTCTGGTCTTTTGATAGGGACAATTCTCACAGGTATGCGGTAATATCTCATTGTGGTTTTGATTTGCATTTCCCTGATGATAAGTGATAAACATTTTTTCATGTGCCTGTTGGTCATCTCTATGTCTTCTTTGGAAGTGCCTATTTAGTTCTGTCCAGTATTTGTGTTATTTTCTTTTTGTTAGGTTGTATAAATTCTTGTAGATCTTGGATATCAACCTCTTGACAGATGTATGGTGTGCAAATATTTTCTTCTATTCATTGGAGTGTCTTTTTTAGTGACAGTTTCTTTCACTAAAAATTCCTATTTCTGACATTAGTCTTCCAGACCTTTAGTTGGGTAAGTATATATGTATTACTATTTTTTGTTTACGAAATTAGGACCACAGATTACATGCACTATTTTTGTAGTCTGTTTTCTTCATTTAAAAATAGATCATGAATACTTGCCTGAAGCAATAAAGGACATTGTATTCAATTTTCAATGGTTGTACAACACCAATCTATGGATATAATTTATTTAACCAATCCTGTATGAACACCTCCCATTAAGGTATAGTAAGTGGAATTACTGTTTATGAACATTTTTAAGGTTTTTGGTACATATTATTAAATAACTACTTGTCCACGTTTCTGTTAGTTTATCCCCATTAAAAGGATTTGAGAGTATCTGTTTCTCTACATCTGCTATAGACTAGTTGGGAATTCAGGTTTTTTTTTTTTTTCTTTCCAGATCAAGCATACTCCTTTACAGTAAAACTTGCTCCTTAAATTGGATACATGATGACAGTGGAGATTTTTTGTGCAGTAAGTCAAATGGCTGATAGCAACTTGTATAGATAAAGGGCGGAAACTAAGAAAACTGTATTGTTCTCTAGATGGTTTTGAAGGTCTGTTACAAGGAGAATGACTGGAGATAAGGTGACCATAAAATCTTATCCAAGATATGTTAAGCAGCATTAACTGGGCTTATAAGCTCACGAAATTAGCAGAGAGGTAGAGAAGAACACTTGAGGTATTTCTGCCTTGGGGAAGGAAAAAAGAAAAACAAGTTGATTCCTGGTATAAGATCTCATATATTTCAGTTTAAAAAGGCATGGTAGGTCATAATGAGGTACCACTCACAGTCGCTAGGATGGTCAAAATAAGAAAAGACAATAACAAAGATCGACGAGGATGTGGAGAATTTGAAGCCTCAAATATTTTTGGTGGGATTGTAAGATGGTACAGTCACTTTGGCTGGAAAGTAGTTTGGCAGTCCCTCAATAAGTTAAACATAGAATTATAATATTACCCAGCAATTCCACTCATGTCAAAACATAAGTCCACACAAAACCTTGAGTGGACATAGCAGTGTTATATGTAATTGCCAAAAAAAGCAAAAACAGGAACCCAATGGACAAGTAAGGTGTGTCATATTCATACAATTCAGTCACAAAAAGGAAAGAAGTACCGATATGTTACAACATGGATGGACCTTGAAAACAAGCTACGTGAAAGGCAGATACAAAAAGCTTTGTATTGTGATTCCATTTACATATCAGAACACAGAAATCTGTAGGCAGAAAAGTAGATTAGTGACTGCCAGGAACTAGGGGAGAAGGAAAATTGGAAGTCACTATTAATCAGTATAGTGTTTCCTTTTAGGATGATAAAACAATGTTCTGGAATTAGTGCTGATTGTGACCTAACTCTAAATATGCTAAAACCTGTACTTTAAAAGAGTGAATTTTATGGTATATGAATTACATATGAGATATAATTTTTTGATAAAGGCATAGAATGGCTTCACAGCACTTGGGGATGGGAATAAACTTGATTAGAGTAGAGGGACTGGATTCCTTAACGGATTTGCAGGGTGTTGGGAGTGGATTAGAAGTCTCTTGCCCCATAACTTGGGATAAGTTGTCAAGTAAGCTTATTTCCCTTTAAGGAGCTGGAGAACCTAAATATTCTAAGGAGTTTTGTGGTGGGTGTTAGTACAGATTATTCTTGGGGGTAGTTACTGAATAAACATCTATGTAATAGACTTTGTTGAAAACATTGCCACCAACTTCACAGGTCCTGACTCCCTTTGAGCAATCTCCTTTATACAGAAGCACTTCCTCCTAGTTCATTTATTTTAAAAGATTTATTTTATTTATTTATGCATACAAGAACTGGGGTGTAGGTCAGAGGTGTGGTGGTGGTGGGGGTGAGAGGATTAACCAGAGACAGAGTGGGGAGCAGAACAGGAGGATCTACTGACATACACTGCTGAGGGGAGCAGCGGGCGAGGCAGGAGAGGGCTGCTGCGCCATGTGGGAAGCTCCCTGGCTAGGGATCTGCTGCTGTGGCTGCTGATAGATTCATAGTGCTGAGACTTAACCCCTTGCGCCACCAGGGAGGCCCAACTTCCTCCTAGTTTAGTGGTAACAGCTACAAGAACTTTGCCACTTTCCTCCAGGGAAGTAGGTTATTTCAGAGGTACTTTGGAATAAGGGACAATGATTAGCACATCAGAGATGATGTGTATAGTGTTTTCTGCTCATGAAGCAGCGCTTATCATAACTTTTCAAAGTGTACCCCTCTCTAGTCTAGTGAACAAATGTCTCTTGTGTCCGGTCAATCTCCCCTCTCTGTCAGTTCACTGAGAGGCTACGGCTCACAGTTCCGCTTTAGAGAAGGTGCTCGGTACTACTTTCACTAGAGTTAATTATTCGATCACGTCCTATTATTCTATTCTTTTTAAGAAATAAATTTAAAAATTGAAAAGTTTTAGAGAAATCAGACACAATGATGTTTCTATCAAAATTTTGCCTTAATTACACGGATAGCATAATTTTGCTTTAGGCCTAAAACTTTTTATGCTTCCTCCTTCCCAGTTTTCTTATCATAATTTCCAACCAATTCTAAGAATACTAGGAAATTACCTTTTAAAGCAGTTTGTTCTGCAAACCAGAATCTCTAAGGTGGCCACGCAGGCAAGGCCCAACCATGCACACATGCATTGCCCTCTGAAAGCTGCTATTGCCTTAGGCTGCAAAAGTACAATCACTACTATTAGTGCCATCTAACTGCGTCTTCACTGAGTGTGTCTCCCAGGAAAAGAACATAAGTCCCTTGATTTGAATGCTGTTGTACAATGTGTGAAAGTTTTACCCTTTTTTTTAAACCTCATATACATACAAGAATGATCATGAGGCAGAACATGCATTAATGAACTTTTGTGTGCTGCTGGAATTGGCACAACAAAGTTCTCAGCCAGTTTTAATTCTCCTCACCACAATGGAAGGAAAGAACGCAAGTGAGTGGTAGAGTCACTGGCTGGTAAATAAGAGGACTGGGATTCCACATTCATTTTTTGAAAACTGAGTAGCAATTGCTTTCCCCATTCAAGTGGACAAAGAATGTGTGGCCCAAGGGAGGAGCTGGGCAAAGTAACAGCTACCAGTTTTCTATTTTGAGCAATTAGATCCTCTCAAGTCCAGAGGGCAGCTTTTTCCAGGTTCACTTGATGGAAGGCAGGGGCATTTTCCTTTTGATGCTGGGCCTGTGTGTCTGTGAGCTCACTGATGAAGATCTTGCAAATCTTTAGTTAGGCAAAACACAACCTGAAGAGCTGGAGGGAGGGCTCTTTGCAGTCTTCCTGCTTAAGAAATAGCAAAGCTAATGTATATACCTTGGTCTGCAAAGTCCTAAGCAGAGCTATGATGACAAGGTCTTTTTATTGCTTTTCTAAAAGGCCTTCTCTCATACATAAAGATTCCTTCAGTTAGATTCTCTACTATCCTAAATGTTCTCCTCTGGTTTTAAGCAGGTGAGGGTCAATTTAGCCAAGATAAGCAGGCTGTTTCAGAACTTCCCATAGGGAAAATTAGAATCTGATTCTTGTGCTCTTTTCATTTAGTCTCTAGGTTGAGAACGCCAAGTAATAAAAAACATAGGGTAAGGATGAGAGGGACTGAGTCTATTTGAGAGTTTACTCCTCTGCTGAATGCTACTTTGAAGGGAAAGAAGAAGTCGAATGGGAATTTCCAGTCTATTCTGGGTTGGCCCCTTGGAGGCTCTGGTCTCTGGGTAATGTCCACAAAGGTCACAATAGTTGTCAGAGATACTTCGGAATCCTGCAGGAAGAAAGTCCATGACAGGTCAGCACTTGGCACCCTCCAATGTGACTGTTATTATCACTTCTGAAGAAAGACCAAAACCAATTACTCTAAACAATATACAGCTTTTCCTCATATTGGTCCTATTTAGTCCTTATCCTATGAGACACAAGGAAATGAATTTTTTAGCAATAGTTTATGTGAGACACATATCTAAAGACTGACTCTAGCTTCCCTCAACGGGGAAAATCCCCAATTATCAGAGATGCCAGATGGTAAAACTACAGTTACATGAATAGCAACTCTACTCTATCAGGGCCCAGAGGCTCCAGGCTTTGAAACAGCACTAGTGAAGTAGTAGAGGCAACTCCATTCCTTTTTCAACTGTAGGAGGAAATGTAAGAGTTCACTAAAAAAAAAGCAAAGAACTTAGTAATGCAGATTAAAAAAAAATCAGATTCACAGAATCTCAGGGTTAGAAAGAATCCTCCTAAACACCCACCAGTTCAAGTCAAAACAGATGCTTCGGGGAAAAGGGGAGCTTTGTTAAATGAAATCAAGTATCATATCTAATAGACATAACCTTTGGGAGATACAGTTGCAGTCTGATGACTGTTTATCTAAAAATCAAGTTTATCTAAAGTAAATTCCCTTGTGCTTACTAAGAAACCTTCTGATTATAATTTGGTTTTAACTACTTTTTTGAACTGGAAATGAAGATTTTCTCCATTCACATTCCTTCACTCTGATGCCACATATTATCTGCCAACAGTAAATACTAGACTCTGGTACTTTTGCCTGGAATAATCCTCTAGGGTTTAAAAATTTTTTTAATGGGTATAGTACTTTGTGTGATAATGTTACATGTCATATTAACTGCTTGGATTCATTTTTTAAATAGTGAAGGTCATGAAGGACTTAGCATTGGACTAATGTAGCTTCAGAAATCCTGAAAGAACTACATATAATCCAAGGACAGTCAGCTTAGGCTAAAACTGCTAGGGGAATCCTGATTCCAGCCAGCTAGGGAAAACTGGCTGAGAATAACCAAAGAAAATGGAGAAGAGATTATTACTTAAGTAATAAACATAGGCAGGAAAAAGAAGAATGTCAGTAGCTCTTCAAACTCCAAAATCAGGGAATTTCTGGAGCCTGATATCAGCCTGTACTCAGAACTGACCTATAAAGTGGCTATGAGCTGAGAAAGCAACCTTTAGGGCCATCTTTCCCTATATAAGCAGTGCCATGTGGGAAGCTCCCTGGCTGGGGATCGAACTTGTGCTGCACTGGCTATGGGTCGCTTCATAGTGCTGAGACTTAACCCCTTGTGCCACCAGGGAGGCCCCCAAATCATTTTCAATTGAGAATTTTACTCCAGCCAAAGAATTTTACACCATCAAAATGGTGATGATGCTGGTTGACTAAAGTGTCTTTAGACATGTGAATTAAAGAAGAAAGTGTACTATACATGGATCTCTTTTCAAAGATGTGATTAGAAGTTGAACTCCACCAAAATGAAAGAGTAAGACAAGTATTGTCCAGGAATGCCCAATATAACACAGAAGCAAGAGTAATTCCCAAGATGACAGTAGGAAAGTTCCCTAAACCGTTGCTGGGCAGTAACCAGTCCACATTACATCAGGTTATGGAGGGCTCCAGGAAGAAATACATGGGGAAAAGTAGAACTGGCAACACTACATGGCAGTTCAGTTGTTTGGAAAATTGCCTTGAGAGACATTTTACACAGCTGTCAGAGTGTGAGGTTTTAGCCAAAGAAAACTAAAAAATGAAATATAAAGTAGTTCTTAATTTCAGGAAATGAAACGTTTCATAACAGCAGGTCCTTGAATAACAACAGTTCAATATTGTTTTGTTTAACATTGGTGATGAAAAAACTTACAAATGCTGAAGCCATGTTAAATTATGGAGCTGGTTTTAATATGCTGTTTTGTTTAAAGTCTCAGTTTCCAAGAATGCAGTGATGACATTGAGGACTGACCTACTGACTTAACATGAATATTTATATAATTATGAAACTACTACACTGGTCAACAGTGCGATCATTACTGACTTAAAAGGCCCTAATCTGTAGTATCTTGGTGTGCTGAACATGAATATAACCCTGAAAAGCTTTTATTAGCTCTTGTTTTGAAGATATTTCATATAATTCATTTTATATGTGTCACTGTGTAAATTTATCCAGTAGGACTGCAACATCCTAAATCAGCCTGGAATGATGTAATATTGTATCACATTGCATAATACGATCATGTACACATCATCCAGAGTTGATTGCATCATTTTCTGATGCAATGCAGTACTACTGCCAGGCAGCTGCTGAATTAAGCTGATGTCAGCAGTGCGCTAGATAAAGCCCTGTCAGAAAGGTTGAGCATTGAAAATATTTTAGACTTTGTGCAAGACAGTTGAAGCTACTGTTTCATAGAACTGTTATTATTTTATCCATTTAGGCACAATACAGAACAGTAATGCCTCAAAAATACATTAATAATGTGGACAATTTCTGCTCTATTTGTGGGGAAGTGACATTTGCCAACCAGAAGAAAAGTATCACTTCTCAAGTGAAGAAGGCTTATCATCTTGACTTCGGATGCAAGGTTGGTGACCAAGACAAGCCTTGGGCCCCGCATATATGCTGTGTTACATGCACAACACAGCTTTCACAGTGTTTAAATGGCAAAAGGCCATCAATGCCGTTTGCAGTCCCCATGGTGTGGAGAGAGCCAAGCAATCACATAAAAGACTGTTACTTCTGCTTGATTCCTCCTCTTTCCGGCGGAATAACAAAGCAACAGAAGTCGAGAATAGTCTACCCAAACATTCCGTCTGCATTGAGATGACCAGTTCAACAACTTGCTGCAGGGTGATGCAAAACAAGCATGGAATGCTTTTCACCTAGTGTCTACAAACTTTCTTGGAAATGTCAGGGCAGAAAACTACAAGAAACTAGTAAAAGACATGCTGATGCAGTATCAGAAACTTGGTTGCACTAAAGATCTCTAAAGATCCACTTCCTTCATTCCCATCTAGATTTCTTCCCTGAAAACTGTGGTATGGTTAGTGATGAACATGGCGAACGTTTTCATCAAGATATCGCATCAATGGAACAAAGATACCAGGGAAAATGGTCCGCTATAATGCTGGCTGACTACTGCTGGACAATCCCCAGAGATGCTCCTAACAGCTGTATAAGAGACAAGCGAACAAATCTAAGAAGTAGTCTATGACTTGATTTTTTACAGGTATTAACTGTAGGCCTATTACTATTGACATGCATTTTGTGATGTAAACATTGATTTATTGCCGATTACAAAAAAACTAGAGCCAAAATTAGAATTTGACTGTCATATTCGTGTTGAGCACACACAAATTGATAGGAAATGACTAATTTTATTTCAGTGATACGACTTTTGTAAAAATTTGTTGACCAGTGCTATTGATTAAAAAAACATTTTGATGTAACTACATCAGGAAACTGGTGGGAAGGTCAGGAGAAGAAAAGCAGCTGAACTCATTACCGAAATGTAAGTTAATAGATTATCTATAAACTCCTGATTCAAGAGATTACTGAGTACAGGATTGCTTAGAAATTCAGATAACTACCAGAAGCAAGCATAAAAGAGTAAAACAGGTAACTTCTGGGATTACGTATTAAGAGATCCCGTTTTCTGGAATTTTTTTGACTTTGATATAGTTATATATTTTCTTGAAAAATATGTAATTATTAATTTGATAAATTACACCATTATCTAGCATTAGCTTAATGTGTAGAGAGGGGAGCTCTGAAATAGAAGGTAGGTTGCACAGTCCTACAACTTGTGTTGTCCTAGCCCAGGACAAGGGAGTTGGAATTTCATGTTAAAAGGGGGAACAAGGAGAGATGAAAAATACAAAACTGTATTTGGTAATCAACAGGATAGCACATAAAAGATGTAAAAGAACTGAATGAGATTCCTGACCCATTCTCCCTCAACCTTCATATCCCAGCAATCCAGTCCTACCTGTGACAGTCCCCAGTGTCCTGAACTCTTCTATGTCTGCAGCCCTCACAGCCCCTCCGGTGAATTCCAACCACACTGTTCTCAACTTCAGCTCAGTATCGCCCCATACCTTCCTTAAGAGCAGGAGTGATACCTACCTTGTTTATCATGTTATACTAGCTCCAGACATGTACTTGGCACAGACTAAGCACTCAAGAGAGATCTTAGTTTTTTGATAAATGAAGAGATATTTTTGGAGACAAGAAAATAAAAAGTGATCAATCATAAGGTAGAAAGCGTGCCACTGCAGATCACTTTGACTCTTCGTCCTTCCCATCACATTATAACTAGGGTCCCTGAAGGTTGTACCTCATTTATCCATTCATTTACTTATTACCTAATATTTCAAATGAAATACTCATATATTAGATACATTGTCTTCATAATTGTGTAGAGGTTTAGAACAAATGTAGTCTAGAGAGTCCAATTTAATTACAAGGAACTTGAATGCACTTGCCAGGTCACTGGCTAATACTTATGTATGTTACTGACTCATGTTAGAATTTGTGATTTAGTGCCACAAAAACAAGATTCTTGAGTTAACTAATTCAGTGTGTTATATTTGAATTCCTAAGTGTAAAATTTTTCTATTTGGGTTTTAAAATTTATGTAAAGGCAAAATTTAGAGAATTCACTGTTTAGCATGTATAGTAAGAATACTGAAAGGGAAAAAAAACCAACCCCCCATCCCCCCAAAGTCTGGTCATCTCATTTCTTTTACTGAGACAAATAAAAGGCATTGGGTCAAGTCAGCGCATTTCTTTTGCTCTGGATCCAGTTTTGTTATATATAGTTGATTTAATTCCTCTCTACCTCAGGTGTAATATTTCGGGATGTTTACTTCGGAAATTACCAACACCCATTCTGTTTTAACATTTAGTGAAGTCTGGCAAATTTATTTGTTTCAATTTAGCTTATATATAGCAAACTCCTTTGTCCTAAAATAAGATTTACTATGTAACAACATGAAAAGGTTGAATTAAATTTTGTTTGGCTTTGGTAATTAAAGTATACCTTATATATTGCTATATTACATCTTTATAATCACAATTTTTAAATCAGTATTAATCCTGTCAAATTATAACAAATGAAAATTATCATCATTAGGAAAAAAGCTGTGACTTACATCTTAGACTTATATTTTGCTGCTACACACGTCAGATTATGAACTACAGTAAATAAATTCATCTTAGGCTCAAGTGTTAATGCATTGTTATGTTTCAAGACTTTTTTATTCTAGATAAAAGAACTTTGTCACATACATGTATTGCAAATATTTACTCCAACTGATGACTTTTTTCATTTTTCTTAAGTGTCTTTTTAATTCTCTTTATCAAGGTGTAATTTATATATTATAAATCTAAATCTAAAGTGTTCATCTAAAGTGTTCTGAGAGTTTTGGCAATTGCACATGCTATACAGCTGATACCCTAGACAAGATCTGGAACAAGATCAGAGAGATCCTTTGTGCTTCTTTCCAGCTGATTCCCTGTCTTTCACCCAGAAGCAATCACTTTCTGACTTTTATCACTAAAGTTTTGCCTGCCTTCATACTTTATATAGATGGAATCTTAGTATGTGTGTGTGTGGTTTTGTGTATCAGTAATTCATTGATTTGTTGTGTAGTCTTTCACAGTGTGAATATGCCACAACATGCTCATTGTCCTGGTAATGGAGATTTGAATTGTTTCCAGTTTTCTGTTGTTATAATAAGGCTGTTATGAATGAATTCTTGTACAAATCTTGTTTTGTACATTCATTTAATTTCTTTTAGGTAAATTCCTACCCACATTGCTGGGTCAGTGGGAAGAAAAAATTTGTAAAAGACCAAGTGGTTGTACCATTTCTCACTCCTATTAGCAGTGTATGAAAATTCCAGATCTATATTCCTACAACATTTCCTAATATCAGTCTTTTTATTATCTCATGGTTTTAATTTGCATCTCCGTAATGACTGATGATGTTGAGCACCTCTGCACGTTCACTGGCCATTTGTTTATGGCTTTTGCCAAGTATCTGTTTTAATTTTTCTCTCTTTTTTTTTTGTCCTTGGTAGGTCTCTCTATGTTATGGATACAAACCTTTTGTCAGATAATGCATTAAGAAGTATTTTTTCCCAAACCAGAGTCTGCCTTTTCATTTTCATAATGCTATCTTTTGATGAACAGATTTTTAATTTTGATACAATTTGGTTTCTTTTCCAAGAAATCTTTGCTACTTAAAATTTGCAGATATTCCCTAATCTTTCTTTTAGAAGTTTTATGACTCTGGATTTTATGTACAGGTCTGTGGTCTGGGCTTAAGTACTTTTTGTGTATGGAGTTAGTTCATATTTTTACCCCATGTGATTACTTAATAGTTATTACAATACAGATGATAAAACTGTCACCTTATTATAGAAATACATTTGCTTAACTTTTTGTGATCTGCTACTGTTGTTTAAAAAGAAAAGTAAACTCCTTTTACTTTTATAGAGGTATGACCTCTTTCCATGGAGGTAAGCTTGTCAAGTCAGTCCATAATCTTTGTATAGTCAAAATTACCTTTGCCAATCCTTTAAATCACCCTAAATTAAAGAATATGATTTTGTATATACCATCCCAACTCTCAACAAGTTCAATACAGTTCATTTTAACCCCATTACTAGGCTAGATACTGTTTTTTCAGTTGTGCATGAGTGAAGTACACTTGAAACTTTCCACTGTCAACCACTTCGGCTAGTTAGATGTGAATGACCCAATTAGATGTAATTTTGTAGCGTGATCAAACTAACTTGAAAAACTAGCCTCTACTAAGTACTAGAAAAAGATAATGATTAAAATATCTAGTCAACAAAGAGGTATTGGATAGCTTCAATGCCTAAAAGAACCAGATATGTGGGAAAATAAAAGGAATAGTCTGGAACTATGAGTAACTTATAAATAAAGATACAGCTTAGAAAAATAAAACAATAGATTGTAAAGTCCAATCAAGTAAAAACACTTGAGTGCAGGGTCTGTAACATTAAATGAATTTTATAGAAATAGTTCTCTTTTATTCAGTAAAACAATACAGAGGGAGAGAATGGGATGTTCTCATTAATACAGTTTCTGGTATTCTGGGTATTAACCCCATTTATAGGCATAGGGAGCTAAACTGTAGGAAAAGCTAAAGTTAATATACTTATAAACTAAAGAGTCTCTGGTTTCTTTTCTGGGATGCAATGAATTACCGGTAATAATTTCAATTAGTTTTAATAGGCATTATAAGTTAATAAACTGGAACATGAGAATCAGTTCATAGGGACCTAACCACTTGTTTATGAACTTCTGAAGCTAAGGATTATAATCTAAAACCAAGGCAGATGCTAAAGCTGTCCTAAGGCAACCACAAACAATAACTGTATGTTCATTACATATTAAAATGATTTCTTTTAATGGAGGGAAATCAACTAAGAATTGATGACTACAAACTGGTCATAGAACACAGAAATCAACAGGCTTAGAGTCACTAGTAAGTGTGTGACAGTCACACTGAATGCAGTTACAGAAAATGTTTTCTGTGGTTGAATCAGTATAGAAATACTGGTAGAATAACTTAAAAGAAGTCAAACTACCCTATCATCTAGTTCAGGAAATTAAAAAAATCTCTGGGGGGGAGAGAGAGGAAGATACAGTTCATATTGACCATGACAACATGCTAACTTCAGTAATCAAGCCGGGAGGATAGATTTAATTATTTGAGCACACTCTAACCAAACATTGGCTGGTAGCATAAATTAGCTCAGACATTAAAAACTGATCTAGTCCTCAAATGGCTGATAAGAGAATCTAAGTTCTGCCAGGCTTTGTGGTCTTTTATGAACCATGACTTACCTGTATAAACTGGCACTGGTATAGGAATCGGGTCCCTGAAACATGAGCTTGTGGATTGGACTGGAGACCTATGTATGCCCACAATACCTGGATCTCCAGGGAGACTGGTATGACGCAGCAGGAAGTACAGTGGATAGCCTGCAGAGAGTAAAGAAGCATGAATTATATCATGAATCTGCTGAATTCCTGATGGTTGCCTATTAGTCACTATATATTAAGTAGCCATGGTTTCTTAAATGTTATTCAATAAGGGAAGTCAATGTAGCTTAGAGAAAGAATACGAAAGTTCATAATAGACCATAATTCTTGCCCTTGCTTTTAAAAGATAATATTCTAAAATGGAAATTACTCATATAGAGATTAGTAAAAGATGCTCCTACATACAATGGTATATGAAGTGTTTGGTGAGCGGTGCATAGAATGCCATTGGTTAAATAAATTATGCATCATCCATATTATGTAACTATACTATATAAAGAATGAGTATGCTCCTTACATACTGATAAGGAACAAACTTAGAACAAGTGAAAAAAAGCAAAGTACAGGGTGGTGTTTATATTGTATCATTTGAGTAAAAAAAAAAACATGAGTATTTCCTTGTGTGAGCATATAATATATCTAGAAGGAAAGAAAATAGTAACTTTCGTTGCCTCTCGTAGGGAAGAGCTATCTCGGAGAGATTTTATACTTTTTGGATTTTGAATCATATGTATATAATGCTTATATAGAAAAATACAATTTTTTAATGAAAAGATATAAAGTTAAAGGTACAGTTGACTAAAGTTAGGAAGCAGGGGTAGGAAAAAGGGGAATAAGACAGAACAGATCAAATGTCCTTATTTTATTTAGACTGAAGTTGAGAGAGATTTGCTGTGCACTGATGGAGTGGGCCACCAGAAGAGTAAACAGAAACAGCTCAGTGAGGTTATTTCCAGGCAGGGAGTGTTATTTTTTCACTTGATTTGAATTTTTAATTTGTTAATGTATCATCTTTATGTGAGAAGGTAAAACTTTATAATACAATTTCAACCTCAAAGAAACAACCTGTGCTGACTAAAGGTTTAAGAAAAGAGAATATTGTTAATAGATGGCATGATATTGAATCACAGAACAGTCTTTTGACTTTCTACATTCAAATGTTTTCTCTAAGTAAGGAAATAATTAGGTGTAAACCTAACCTGAAATAATTACTTCATATACTGGTCTGATTTCTCATTTTCTTCCTTTTTTTTGTTTTTTTAAGGTTTATTTATTTTTGCATACAAGCTGGGGTGCAGGCCAGAGGTGTGGGGCGGTGAGAGGGTTCACCAGAGACCGAGTAGAGAGCAAAACAGGCAGATCTACTGGAATACACTGCTGAGGGGAGCAGCGGGTGAGGCAGGAGAGGTCTGCTGAGCCATGTGGGAATCTCCCCAGCCGGGCATCAAACTCAAGCTGTAGCTGCCAATAGCTCCATAGCGCTGCACCCAACCTGCTGCGCCACTAGGGAGGCCCTTCATTTTCTTCCTTTTATGACAATTAAACTATCTTCCCTCTACAACAACCACATCATTTACAGAAATAGAGCTAGTTTTAATT
The DNA here is from genome assembly GCA_004024925.1 of Scalopus aquaticus. Lineage (NCBI taxonomy): Eukaryota > Metazoa > Chordata > Mammalia > Eulipotyphla > Talpidae > Scalopus > Scalopus aquaticus. The sequence goes on from PVIJ01005127.1 coordinate 34,773, forward strand.
TTAATACACAGAATTTACAAATGTAGGGGGAAAGTGAGTTTCTTAGCCAGCCTGTTTCTCTCCTTACTGAAATACTGCAGTTCCTGCTGAGGATTCTGGTCCACTCTTCCTTCTGGGCTGGATCAGCGTTACCAAAGATGGCAACCTGCTCTGGTCTGGGCCTTCCGTGAAGAGTCTGATATATCTCTTGCTGCAAGTGGGCGCAGTCCACCTTTTCCAGTCTGAAATGAAACAACATAGAGGCTGGAGTCCAATGCCAATCTAATAATGTAATTATATTAACATACTAATCCAAACAAATAATATATAAATTGGAAGAAACAATCCTTAGTAGGTATAAAGGGCTGTCAGAAACTGTTAGCAATATTGCTATTGTATAGATTATGAGACTATTCCTAACTGGCATTCTCTGAACTGTCATTCAGAATATAAAAGTTGCCATATCAACATATTCTCTATACACAGAGACCAAATTGTGGCAAACGATGTAAAGGCAAAGAAATACCTGAGCTTGCATCCAGATATGGCATTCACTCCAAATTGTACTTCATGTCTCTTAACAGCGCAAATTCCATCACCCTGACTCTGAAGCAGGGTCATCTGAAGTAGAAAGTGATGATCAAGGAGACCGTAACAGAAAAAAGGTAAGCAACCTGGAAAATTTATGCTTGCTGCCTCCTTAGCATTATTTACATTTTATTAATATCATTATGTTACCATGCAAGTTACAAATTTGGCTTTTTTCTTTAATTAAACATACAATTACTGTTTTACTAAAAATGTTAATATAATTACTGTTTTACTAACTAGTATATAACTCTTGAAGCATATAAAAATCATTTATAATTTTCATCTTCGTCCAGTCTACCATGTTTTAAAAACTTAGGTAGCACCAACATTTGAGAACATAATGTACTATTGGTTTCTTAAATACCTAAAAAATGGCGGAACCTCAGAATAGGAAATACAAAATATCAGCAGATGCAGTTTTTCTCATTAGGCTGCAACAGGCTCCCCAACTCCCAAAAAAGGATACTGGGTGACTTCTGTCGCCGGCTAGAGTCAACAGTGGCTTCCCAACAATATAGCCAGGATTCCCACTTCTAGAACGAGTAAGAGAAGCAACTGTGCTCTGTTGAAAAGTCTGCAGAAAATCGTGAAGAGAAGTCGATTACAGAGCAAAGCATGCTCTCCCACCTTCCACTGCTTGCCTTCATGCCCACCCTTAATGCAGTGCAACACATTAGCTGTTTATTGCATTAGTTAGGTAAACAGTCTGGCTTCCTTCCACAGCGTAGCACTTTACAGAAATTTCTAAAAAAAAATGGTTTTCTTTTACATTTTTTTCATTGACTAAAAAGAAATCCTAAATGATATGAATATTAAAATTCACTATATGCACTTCTACCAAGGATTATAATCAATGATCCCTCAACCCTACTTCTCATAAATTACTATCAATTTAGGACTATGTTCAGCCTGGCTGAAACCAGAGAAATTTAAGTTCAATTTAGAAATATATTTTGATGTTCCAGAGATGTACCCTGAGAGATTTAGGACTTGAGCAATCACCTGAGGGTAAAGTTGAGAAGAAACTGAACTCCAGTTGGTTCAAAAAGAAAAAAGAATGTGAAAAAGTGGCACTCAAGTCTGAAAACTTAGATTAAATGGGAAATAAATAAAACATTGAATGCCCAGAAATACAAGGAAAAAGCGAATTAAAGAATACTGGTTTATGATTCAAAATGATTTAAAAAAAAATCCTGTGTTAGGAACCAGATAATAAGAAAAAGGTTAATGAACAAACATTGTTGAATCCCTATCACCTCTAGTTAAATTACGGCATATTAAATGTTGAGGCCTCAATTCACAAACTGAACGAGGCCTTCACATTCTGTTTTGCATGTGTTGCAGAAGCAGACAAACTATTTCTAACCCAGTATTCCCTCCCTTCTTGGTCCCCTACAAGAGAAGGGCCCTAACCCTGAAGCGAATGATGAAATGTTGCTGCAAGGAAGCACTTGGCTCCACAGTCAGGTTGGTTTGCCCAAAACTGACAGAGACTTTCTGGATTCCAAAGGTCCCATTAATTTCTATCTCATAGGTGACCTGAAATACAAAAGTAGAATCAATCAATAAAAATTGTTTAGTGGACCAATTATGTTTAGGACAGAAGATTTTCTTTCTTCAAGTGTTTTATTATAACTGAATGAGGGTACAGCACATGACTATGGTTAGAAATGCTGTACTGTATATTTTAAAGTTACGATCTTAAAAGTTCTTATCACAGGAAAAACAATTGTAATTATATGTGGTCACATATAATTAATTTTAGATTAATTCTATTAATTATATTATAGAGATTAATTTTATTTTGGTAATCATTTTGCAATATATAAATAAATTAAATCTATTTTGATGTATACATACATCAACTATTTTGTACACCCAAAACTAATACAATGCTATATATCAGTTATACCTCAAGAGAAAAATAACTGACTGAGGGAGGCTAAAAACATAGCATTAAAATGCCAAACACAAATACCACAAAAAGGTTAAGTTTGATTTCATATTATATCTACACATGAAAAAAGAAGGTCTGGATAGGGCTTTTGAAAGAATTCATGGGAGAGTTAAGTTTACTATAAGAACTCTAAGGACAAAAGTGCAGAGAAGGGTGGGTAAAAGCACAGGCAGGGATGCGTGTGGAATGGAAACCTGGTTTACTTGACTCTCCCAAAGTCCGGGAGGAGTAAAGACAGCTGGAGATGGAAGTTGTAAGCAACTGAAGGTAATCTTAGATATCTGAATAGTCCTTAAAATGTTTTAAGATATGTTGTTTAGATGCGATATTAGAACAAGTTGACTAGTCTATTTTAGATTTTCAGATGATACTTGGAGAAGAAAATGTGCTAAGAATCATAATAAATTACATATGGCAAAGAAAGAAGTCAAAAATAGTTTCAGGTCCTGGACATGAAGTACTGGAGGATGGTAGCAATGGCTATGACTGAAACATGACAAACTGAAGGAAAGAAGGAAGTGGGCTCAATTCTTGACTTGTTAAGTTAAGCTCATGTGGGGCTGTGGGGCTGTTATGGTACCTAATGGAAAATGAGACCCCTCAGACACGTAATCAGTGTGCGTCGTCCTAAGGTCAGCATCCCTACCTGGGAGACAACGTTCTGACAAGTGTTTCCCACCAGCAGAGGAGAATCAGCCTGGGAGACAAGCGTTACAGGAACCTGGAACTAGCAAGGGAAAGTAGCACATCAACTAACATCAAAAAAAGAATTTTCTAGCTCTAGATCATGCTGAAATGAGTATTTTTCTGACACAACCATCACCTTTTTCTCTTCTTCGTCAGCCCACAGCTTAAATTCAAAAGTCATTCTAAATCAGCACTTTGAAAAATATTTCTCAGAACATTAATTTTATTAGCTATAAAGTTCTATGGTCAGATGAGTTTTAGAAATACCATATCCAACACACCCTTCTTAAGAGATTAGAAATATGTTAAAAACCCCAATAAATCTCTCATATTTAACTTTATGTATTCTAGCATTTCCTAAACTTATCTAAGACCTATGTATCTTTATTTCATATGATTCTTTTAATCATATAGAATATACTTGGGAAAACATTGCTTTAGATTCATGCTTAAGAATTTGATACATATTCTTTTGCCTTTATAATCTAGACTGAAATTGCCTCAGATGCAAAGGGGCCAAATAGTCTTTCTTTTTTTCCTCATAAACAACCTCGTACCTTCATATTCTGCAGATCAGTGATAGCTCTTGGCACCTAGAATAAGAGAACAGCAGGGACATGAGTGTGCATATAACTTACAGATGATCTCCAGGAACTTGTGGTTTAACATTTTGGGGGGGAAAAAAAATCAACATGTTAGAATGATGTACTTTCTATTTTCTGACTCTTCCTTATGCTAAGATGCCAGGAGTGGAGTACAGGGAAGGCTGGATGGACTCTGATGCTCACTTATCTGAGCACCACTTTACCAGACAGCAAAGCAAGAAGTTTTGGTAAAATAGTCACTCCTTCCAACCCTTCCAAGTCAGTCTCACTAACCTGAAGGGTAAGAATCTCTTAGCCTGACCATATACCCTTTCATCTCTCTTCACAGGATAGGGTTTCTAGGCCCTCCCTCTGTCTTTTATGCAGCTTTTAGGAATTCTGACTTCCAGTTCAGTCCTTTCACTACAACCCCAAAGTGGGAAGCATGTGACTTCAAATCCATCATGATGACAGAGAGAAGGGTTACCCACCTTCAAGACTGTGAAGTTATAGTAAGGGGCAGCATTGAGGGCTGGATCCAAGGTACAGCTATTTGCCAAGTTCTCAAAGAAACGAGTGCAGGTTGTACTTTTACTTTCCAAGAAACCTCAGGACACAAAGTGGCAAATGAAAAAGGCAATTTTACTTTTTTTTGGAGGAAGAAATATTCTTTACTTCCAGAAAATACGATGTCTACTAGAAAATTTAGAGCAATGATCTAGCAACAGTTTATAGTTTAGCAATAAACCAAACAAGCTCTTAGAAATCCAAAAAAAGTCAGGAAGGCATAAAATACAGGCTCAATACTTAAAATAACATTTCTACATATCAGTAAAAAAAAGTCAAAAGTTCAGTTTTTAAAGCGTCCCCTTCACATAAGCAACAAAATCATAAAGTATATAGAAATAAAATCGATTTAAATTATGTGTAGGACTGTGGTGGAGAAGCTCTGAAACTTTCAGAAAGACATAAAAGAAGATTTGAGTAAATAGAAAGTATTCAACAAATTTACTAGAACTTCTAAGCAGTGAAAGAACTAGAGGAAACAAAATGTAAATAGTAGAAGGATATAAAAAATTTCCATTAATAATACTGATCACTGAAAAAGTTAAAGACTCTAAGAAGAAACTGGCAAGATGTTTTCTTGGATTTTCAGATTACATATACAAATTAATATCAAGAAAGGCAATTTTAAATTGAACAAAAAACGCTCGTACTTCTGCTCTGGACTCACCTGCAGGATTGTTCTCGGCACAGAATCCCCCAGCCCCAACTCCAGCAGGCTGCTTCAGCAAGCTTGTTACAGACCACTTAGGGAAGTAAGTAAGGATGCGGTCCCCAGCCTGAACCAAGTATAGCAGAAAGTTATTCATACTGAGATTAGACTGGACTCCACCAGAAAAGAAAAAGTAAAAACACAAGTTAATAGCTTGCTAATATGGACAATATTGCCATCCAAAAGAGCTGACTATGGTTTATTTAGTTGCAAGGGTATACCTTAAAGACACTTGGTCAAGTACTGACCATTAGGGAAAAAATAAACCACCAATTCCCTTCCCCTTTTCCTTGGCTCACCCTGTAAAAAGGTGGCGGCGATTTGGTTTGGGATGTGGACGTGAATGAGTCTCCTCCAAACTCTGCAGCCAGTGCCTGGAAGTTGGTTGCATTGACCATTTGGGGCTTCTGGAAATAGTTTAATTTTGCTAAAAATTTTTTTAAAAGAAAAGAAGTTTAGATAAAAAGCATTTATTTTCAAATATCTGGTATACTGAGTAACTAATTTTTAAAAATGTTTTTATTAAGGCATAATATATACACAGTACATAAAATATACACAGTATTTAAGTACACTAGTCTTGAATGTAAACTCAAAGAATTTTTTTATAAATTTACATACTTTTACTACTACCACTCAGGTTAAATTACAGAATTTTTTCCCAGAAGGGTGCCAATCAATTCTCCATTTTCAGACATAATGGTTCTGATTTCTGTCACCTTCTAATTTATTTGTAATCTGTTAATTGAATTATTTAAGATTGAGATCTGAGAAAAGAATACAGCTGATGAATGCTAGTCAATTCCAGTCCCTAGTACCAGGAATATGTATGATTACCAATTTGTGATAAATTTAGGAGGCCCAATAGTGCTCACATTTGCCTCACACCAGAAGCATCTATCATGTTACAAAAAGGTACGGTTTACTTAGGAACATGGTGGAGCTGGAGAGAGCATTTGACTTACCCTCTCTAGATCATCTTGCTTTTCTCTAAATTTCAATCAACTAGTCCCAATGATGTTTCCATCTTTCAAGTATATAGACTTGTCATGTTTTATTCCTTTTACTTTATAATTTCTACATTCAAGATTTTTTAAAGGGGCATTTTCTAAAATTATTCTATTTTATATACATCTTCCTGATCCACCCTCTCTGGGTACTTAAGTTGCTCCCATGGCTTAGCTGTTGGAAATAGTGCTGCAATAAGAATGCATATATCTCTTTGAATTATTGATTTTATATTCTTTGTGTTGGGTGTTGGGGACTGGATATCTAGGGGTGTAATTGCTGGGTCATATGAAGAGTCATTTTTAATATTTTGAGAAACCGACATATTATTTTCCACAGAGGCTGGGCCAGTCTATTCACTTTTCATTTTTATTGCACTCTACAGTTACAGAGAATTTTCATATTTGGCTTAGTGATATTTCTTATTTTGCAGTTGAAGAAATGAGGCTGGCAATGCCATGGGATTTGCTGAACTCTGCAGTTGGCAAGTAAATGGTAGGACTTGGAATTCAGTCAAATGCTCTTTCCCCTACACTGTTACCTCTTCAAATAGAAACTCATTGTAAAGACATTCACCAAATATTATTTGGTAACTCTTATGTGTCACATGCTGGGGGTTCATCATCGAGTGCCTTCAATGAGATTGTAGCAGTGGGAGATACCACTATCTGATAAGCCAAGTGGGATTTTTGAAGTTAAAGTTCTGTATGGGTTTTTTTATCCATAGGAAACAGGGCAAAAGACACGCAAATATTCACTAATAAAAGAAAGAGTGCGGGAGTGAAATGAGATAGAGGATGATAGAGATTATCAAAGGAAAAAAAATTTAAAAACAAAGAAGGGGGGAAAAGGCCAGAGACAATGCCAGTTCTCAATAAATGTTAGGCAATAAGAATAACCAACATGTTCCTACTCACAGTTGTTCACATGGACACAAAACTGCCTAATTCCATTTGAATCCATGAAAACTCTTGTAGGAAAGGGGGAATTACTCCTAAAGATAAGAGAGTTGTCCACACACACCCAACTTGAAGACCTGTAAGGAAACAGGAGGGAGAGCAGCTATGGAGTGTCAGGTCCAAAGAAAGATGCTCCAAAATATCAATCAGATGCCTGAGAGAGGACTTCTTGGCCAGCCATGGGACAACAGGAATGTCCTCTTCTGCTAGACAGTATGGCCCTGGTAATCCAAAGAGGAACGCAGCTCCGGGAAAAACTAAGACAGTTCCACTCCTAGGAGTGGAAGTGGGAGTGGGAGGCACAAAGGATAACCATTCCCAAACATTGCTTATTCTAGGGTCCCAGTTCAAGTTGGGATGCAGCCTGAGCATCGCAGCTTACCTCACACTGCCTGGCAGGCAGAAGGAGAAAACGGTCCTCGGATGGAGAAGATAGCAGTCTCTGTCGCAGCAGCAATTTATGTCACAGGTACCAGGAGTCAAGTCACAGACACAGATCGGTAAGACTATGAAAATACAACACAAAGCAAAGCAAATGGGAGGAGACTCTCCAAACTTTCTTGTGCTAATTTCACCTTCCGACAGCCACAGTCCTCGCTTTGTGGTAATTCACTTCGTTCACAGCATTCTAGATCTAAGGCGGTAGTTTCCATGCCCACATGCCCTCTCCTCACCTGGGAAGAGGTCCACGGTCCTATTCCCGGGCACCGAGGGGGTCACGACAGTAGGGCTCACCGTGGAGCCCCCAGGCACAGTCCAGGGAGTTTCAGTCCCTTCTGAGAGGGAGTGAAGGGTCCCGGCCCGTGACCCTGGCTCCAGATCCGAAGGGGTGGGCTCTGCTGCAGTCGGGGAGGAGGACTGCTGAAGCCGGACGCCCTCGGGGACCATCAGGTACAACACCTGTAACAGCATGAGCCGGGAAACAAACATTGGGCAATAGACGACCCCCAGGGTTTAACATCGGTTTCCGGGTCGCTAGACCAGTCGCTAGAGCATGGGTTGGAGTAGTCCCATAGCGACTGACGTTATCACTGCGCATTGGTTCTTGGAGATGGCTGTGAGCTCTGTAGCCAATAGAAAGCCGGGTTGTTGCAGCGCTGTTAGCATCTTTTAGTCTGCGTCCTCTTCAGGCCGCGTCAGGCGCAGCCTGTCGCTTGGCAACCGCTAACCTGGCAAAGGAGCCCTTGCTCCTTCTCTCCGCTAGAGGACAGCAGGCGTTCAGCTCAAACTTCACTGCCCAGAGGACCCAACCTTTCTCTAAAGGAGGGAGACCCCACAGGCTGTAACTAGAATCGCATACCTTCCCCATCCGGATAAAGTCTGAGGAAAGCTAGTGATTCTAGGGAGGGCAATGCAGCGAAAATCACAGATCTTAAAAAAAAAAAAAAAAAAAAAAAAAAAAAAAAAAAAAAAAAAAAAAAAAAAAAAAAAAAAAAAAAGGTTTCATCCAAATAACAGTATTTCCTCGCAGGCATGTTAGATTTTACTCCTTAAAATTTGACATTGAGAAATTAAAAAAAAAAAAAACATAAATGCATGCAGTTGTTAAATGTGCAAAAGTAGCAATAAAATGTGCATATTTGTCACTAGAAAAAAATAGAAGGTGGTGAGAGATGGAGTAGTGAAAACTGTGATAGTGAGAAAAAGGATAAGGAAAATAGAAGCAAACTTTCTAGGAAATAAAGAGAAAATAAGACGGAAATAATCAAGGGATAGGGAAGAAAATTTCCCTAGCTATTATAATCTCACTTTTTGTAACTTTCTTTAGGAAGTTTTGGGTTTTCTTGGGAGTGGCTATCTCTTCTGGTTCTCTAGATCAGCGCTATGCAATGGAACTTTTAAATGTTCTTTCTATATCTGCACTGTTGAGAATGGCAGCTACAAGCTGAAATGTGGCTATGACACACTTGAAATTTGACGAGGGAGCTGAATTTTTAAACTTTAATTCAAAGTTAAATAATCACCTGTGACTACTAACTATAATGTGAACAGTACTACTTTAAATGATCAAAATCTTGGTTCTGCTAGACCCTGTGTTTTCCTCAATCTGCATAATCCTGATTTCTGGATTATTTCAGTTGGTTGGTTTGGGATATAAATTAAGATTTGTTAGAGTTATCTAGAAACCTAATATAGTTACCTGAAAGTTTTCAAAGTGATTCAGTTAGGTAGATATATTTTAGAACATCTGACCTTGCGCACATTCTTTGGTATGCTTTTTATATTCTAATAATATTTTGCAATCAGCAGAAAACGTATCTCTCTTATAAATGTTCTCAGTTATATTTTTATATGATTGTGTGATGGACTGCTTACTCTAAGAGACATATATATTTGTGTTTGGTATGAAAAATTTATCTATCTTATTAGTAATTATTTCTGTAGGAAAAGGCCAAGTTCAGTTTATTCAAATTTTATGTTTTAGAGTATAAACACTTCAGGAGAGAGGGGTGTTTTGTTTATTTTGTTCGCTAGTGTATTCCATGCCTAGAACAGTACTTAGGATATGTTAGATTACATTAAATATTTTAAAAATAAAACAAAGATTATTTTGTTGTCTCTTTAGTTTTAAAACTCATGAATATTTACACATATTATTTGAGGGTTGCATTTCTTTATATAAAAATGCCACTGTACAAACCAACTGAAGATTATTTTAGATTTTAGAATTTACACTAATTCTCAATCCATGGCATATCAATCATAAATTATTCCTTAATTTATTAGAATTGACAAAGAGTGTTGATTGAAATAATTTTAGGGTTGAGTATATGGAACTAACATTTCAGGTTCTTTCTGAATTGTTTTTTTCCTTAATTTTGAAGTTTTTCACTTTATTAATTTTTAGAATAGTTTTTCCCTTTTTTGTTATAGTTGAGCAAAAATATATTTATGTTGTTGACGTTATATTTTTGTAGGAATATCTGTAATATAGAACTTTCAATTCTTTTTTAAAAAAGATTAACTTTTAAAATTTATTTATACATACAAGAACTGGGGTGTAGGCTAGAAGGGGGGGGTGAGAGAATTCACTAGAGACAGAGTAAGGAGCAGAACAGGCAGATCTACTGAAATACACTGCTGAGGGGAGCAGCGGATGAGACAGGAGAGGTCTGCTGCACCATGGAGTTTAGCTCCCTGGCCGGGGATCAAACCCATGCTATAGCAGCTGGTGATAGTTGATAGTGCTGAGATTTAACCCCTGTGCCACCAGGGAGGCCCAGAACTTTCCATTCTTTTGAGATCTAATGTTAAAATCTGAAAAATAATTTTGAGGAAGGAGAATGAAATTTATTCACATATGTCATGCAGATGTTATCTAAATATGGGTATCAAGTCATAAATTGGAATTATTCAATGTGACATCACCTCAGAAGCAGGAATTTCCAAATTAGATCATATGATATTAGCAGCTGTTTGTGTTTGGTATTAAAAGACTTCAATATGTGCTTAGAAATTTAACCAAGAGATTGAATCAAGATGGCAGGAAGATTAAGTTTTAGCTTCTCCTAACTCCCATTTTCAAAATTTCTAAAATTACAGAAGAGCAGATAGAATCACACTCATATGTTGTCATGTACATACTTTGGTATTGAAAAACATGAAGGTGTGCTTTCAATGGACCAGACATGAGAAACCTTAAAAATAGAAAGCTGATAGGTTTGGCTTTTGGGGAGGCTGTCTTACGGGGTGGGCTTCTGTCTCTGAATTTACAGAGGGCTGAGATCTTCTGTCTGGTGGGTACTCAATGGGATTTTCATTTTCAAAGTCCACCTGGTTACTCTGACCTTTACTAATTCAGTCCTATTTTAACAGGTGAGAGGCATGCTAGGACATGCATAGAAAAGGCAAGTTAGAAATGATTTTTAATGATTTTTTTTCTGAAAGGAATCTCTGATAAAACAGAGGCCTTTAAGTTAGCCAGAGAACTGCTTAGAAAGACTACTGAAGTCTTCTCCAAACTTTAGATTAGAAGAATCTTTAATAATATACTAAAAAAACCAATGAACCTAAGTTTGATTTCTTTGACAGACTTGAAGAAATCGTTAAGCAACTTTCTTGTACTGACAATATTGTGAAATTTCTTCCCTCTTTAATTCCATCTTTGTTAATGAGTTGAACTTAGCACTCTAGTTCAATTATAAAATTTAACTGTACCACTATGGAGACCCATAACTTGGTAGTTTTTGCTCATTAATTATCCTATACTATACAGTGGACTACAAAAAAAAAAAAGTGGCCCAAGTTTTGGACCTACAAATCCACATGGCTCAAATTCTGAATTTCCAGCTACAACAACTGACTCCAACTCTTAATGCTCAACAGAAATTTCAGAGCCCTCTTCCTATTTGTAAGGAATTTGTAATTACTGCAAAAAGCCTGGACATTAGGAAAAAAATTGCCTAAATTGAAAAGACAATTGTAATCCAAATAGCCTACCGATTCAGAGACTTAGGAGATGTATACTCTGGCAGCAGAATAGGGAGACTCTGAGGACAAATGTGGGAATTTACCATTGTTAACAGACATCCAAGGTGAAATAGACCTTTTTTTTTTTTTTCCAAAAACTTGGGCTCCCATGGATACAGGAGCTACATTATCCAGTTCTTAACTCTATAAGCCTCTTTCCCCTTCCTCAGAATGCAGAAACAAATCAAGTGGTTGGAGTGTCCAGTACTCCTATGACAGTTTTTAAGTCTTTACCCATCCTTTTCCAGCTAGAGTCTATTCAGGCACACACAGTTTTTATTTTCTCGCCGACTATCAGGCAATTTTCTTTGCATGAAAGGGAGAATTGACAAATCCAAATATAAGAGAAACTACAGTGATCTGTCATGATACCTATTTTTCCTGAAGCCCAAATCACCCAGCATGCACCCTCAGTGCTGTCCCTGACATTCTTTGGTCCAAATGTTCTACTGATAGAGAATGTACACACTCTGCCCCTCCTATATAAATCCAGACTGATCATTCTAAGCCTCTTCCCAATATCAGCTGAGGCCTTGAGGGGAATCAAGCTCATAATTAAGGAATACATAAACAAGGGCTTAATTTTTTCATCTATTAGTCCTTGTAACATACCAGTTCTCCCTGTATGAAAACCTCACACTAAAGGATGGAGATTTGTACAAGACCTCAGGGCAATAAATAGCATTGTTAGACCACAATATTTTGTTGTGCCCAGCCCCTCCCCCCCACTTTCCTCTGTTCCCTCTGATAGCAAATGGTATACTACAGGTAAACCCTTGAAGTGCTTTTTCAGTATCCCATTCACTCTGAAAAGTTAATTTTTTATTTGCTTTTATTTGGGAAGGACAACAATTTCCTTGGCCAGTCATATCACATGGTTACACTGTAAGTCTTACTTATTTTTTCTAAGATTTAAAAAAATTACGTAGCAGATACAGTATTTCCCCAGTATTCTACTTTGCTATAACATGTGGAAGATTGATACCTTATGCAGATCATAGTATTCAACTGATAAAACAATTGGGTGATAAAGTAGCCAAGGAAAAATTATAATTTAAGGTGCCTCAGAGTAAGTATTTGGGCTATATCATTAGTATTTGAGATCTCCACTTAGATTCAGACAGAGGGCCTCCCTGGTGGCACAACAGGTTAGGCACAGCTCTGTGGAACTGTCAGCAGCTGTGGCGCGAGTTCAATGCCAGGTTGGGGAGATTCCCACATGGGTCAGCAGATCTCTCCTGCCTTGCCCGCTGCTCCCCTCAGCAGTGTATTTCGGTTGCCTGCTTTGCTCCCCACTCTGCCTCTGGTGAACCCTCTCACTGCCCCATACCTCTGGCCTGCACCCCAGATTGTATGCATAAATAAATAAATCTTTAAAAAAAAGATTCAAACAGAATAAAGAGCATTTGCTTCTCCTGTTTCCTAAACAAAACCTCAACTACTTGGATTTTGGCCCAGCCAGATACTGTCAAAATTGGGTTCCTAATTATCTGTAATTGATCAGCCCTTATATGAATAACTTAAAGCAGATCCATTTGAACCTTTCCAAGTGAACACCTAAGCCAAAAGACATTTTAAGAGACAAAGCATAGCTTACTAGACTCTTCCTTTTGCTTTCCTGTGTTTGCCACAAAATGTCCAGAAATCTTAGTTATTGCTAATGACTTTGGTAATTGGATTGAGTAAAGAAAATCTAAAACATATATGCTATTTTTAATTTTCTGGGACATCCAAATTATAAATTACTTTTCTTTTGTACATGAACATAAAGACAATGCTGTGGGCATTTTAACTCCGCAGCACTCTGACCGGAAATAAGCCTTAGCCTATTAGAGTTAACAATTTGATCCCTAGCAAAAGGCTTATTAACTTGTATCAAAGCAACAGTTTTTCTAAAACTAACTTTTTTTTTAAGATTTATTTATTTATGCATAGAAGCTGCGGTGTAGGCCGGAGGTGTAGGATGGTGAGAGGATTCACCAGAGAAGGGAGCAGAACAGGCACATCAACTGAAGTACACTGCTTAGGGGAGCAGCAGGCGAGGCAGGAGAGGTCTGCTGTGCCATGTAGGAATCTCCCTGGCTGGGTATCAAACTCGTGGTGCAGTGACTCTGGGTAGCTTCATAGTGCTGTTTTTAACCCGTTGCGCCACCAGGGAGGCCCTCTAAAACTAACTTTTTAAAAAGTTGTAGAAGAACTGGTTATAGGTTTCCCTCTGACTGTTTGTACTCCTCATTCTGTAGACGTTCTTCTGAACCCTCATCATACCCAACATCTGCCTGCCAGTAGACTGACTTCCTGTGAATTCCTTTAACTTTCTCCTTCCATTGTCACTATTGCCAGATGTCACTTCTTAAACCCCACTAATCTCTCTTCCTTCTGCTGCAGCAACATATGACTGTGTTATAATGACTCTCCAATTACTAACCTCTGCAGTAGGTCTCCCTCCTGTGTATAATACTGTCCTGATTGATTTACAGATGGATCTTACTTGAAGGATAAAACAGGAAAATACTGGGCAGGCTATGCTGTATTGCTGTGTCACTCAGTCATGTGTCAGGGACCTTTTCAGCCCAACAAGTTGAGCTTTTCAACCTCAATATTGCCTTTTCATACTTACCTATGGAGTCTGGCATGCTTTGGAGCTATGCATGATTTTGGTATGCACTGAAAACATGAGGGTTTAAACCTCTTCTGGACAGAAAATTAAAAATAGCACATTTGTTCTAGATTTTCTTGACTCAATCCAATTACTAAAGTCATTAGCAATAACTGAGATTTCTGGACATTTTGTGGCAAACACAGAAAAGCAAAAGCAAATGGCAGATGCCACCACAAAGACTGAAACTTTACAAAGAAACTTCATTAACATTTAATATTAACTTTAACTCTTAAGTTTCACAGTGACCTGAAAAGTCAAAGATGCTCAATGGAGCACCATTTCCAAAGGGAAAAAGAAATAGTCTGAATCAAATTGCAAATTTGATCCTAACACCCTCTTTATTTAGGGACTCAATGAAAAACCTGTCCTTCTTAACTGCTTACAGAAAAAAAAATTAATTAGCCATGAAATAACCCATTGGAACACAGGTAAAATGATAGATTGCAAAAGACAAGTACTTCTAGAACTCTTCTCATAAAATTGCAGCAGAAATTTATCATCACTGTTTAATTTGCCCAAAACACAATCCTGGAAAACTCATTCATAAGTCCCTATGAATTTTACAAAGATTTTCTTTCTCTGTCTCCTTGGTAACCAAGGCCAATTTGACTAAAACTCAATCAACTGTAAGAAATGGAATCTGTAACTAATCTTAATTCTTGGCTAACATTTTGGCAATTCTATCCTTCTCCCTTCCCTTCGCATCTCTTTTTTTTTCCTTTGAAAACCACTTGAACAAAGACCATAGCAGGAAACAATTTGGGTTGATACAGATATCTTAGCATTCTAAATGGAGTTCCTACCAATTATTATATTTGAAGAAATACAAACATGGACAGTGAAAATTACCTATAGAGAAAACAGTTTATCATTGCATAGAGATTTTTAAAATGTAGTTTCCTTTAGAACTCTCTTACACTGCTGGTGGGAATATAAACTGGTTCAGCCACTATGGAAAGCTGAGTAGAGGTTCTTCAAGACACTAAAAATGGATCTTCCATATGATCCATGATTCCACTCCTAGGAATCTACCAAAGAACACAAAAACACTAATTTGAAAGGAAACCTACACTCCTGTTTACTGCCAGCACTAGTTACAATAGACAAGATATGGAAACAGAAGAATAGCTCAAGAAGACATGGTATATATACATGATCGAATACTATTCAGTGGTCAAAAACTGATAAACTCATGCCGTTTGGAGCAACATGGATGGAGCTGGAAGGGATTATGCTCAGTGAAATTAGAAGGAAAAAGAAAAATGTCAGATAGTTTCACTTATATGTAGAATATAGAAAAACTGAACAGAGGGTTAGGAAAAAGACAAAACTTGCAAGCTCAATATAGATCTGAGGCATATAGAAGGAGAGGGGGAGTGTCAGGGGTCAAAACGGGAGGGAAGAGCTCAAGGGCCTGGGGTGATGGAGCACAGGTGCTGTGGTGGTGCGAGAACTAGGGGGACTACACCTGAGAGGAGAAATCAAATACTGTACAAAAAAACAAACAATGATGTAAGAAAATTAATAATTTTTTTAAAAAAAGTAATTTCCTTTAGTCCTACTGAGGGGAGGACCTATGCAACAACTTTCTTTCCTGGGTTAGTTAATCTTGAACATCTATATCTGTTATGTTTCTTACCAGAGTTCAGGAGGGCAATATCTGTTTCCTAAAAATGGTGTGATAATGGATCACTGCAGGGTTCATGATAGGAAACAAAGAGAAAACATCCAGAAAACTAATGAAAGGAATAGACCAGCTTTAAGGAAAAGGCCAAAACCTTTTCCTTCCTAAACTTTTGAATCTTCCTGTTCCCACCCACTACAAAGACTTGAAACGATAGAGTCAGCACTAAGAATGGCATCTTTATGTTCAGTCTTAAGAAATGTCTTACTTTGTTTGCTTAATGACCTTGTTTCCACCTTCCTCTACCTTGTCATGGTTAGGTAAAAAGTGCCAAATGCTTGTTTGCTTATTTTCCTGTGGTGGTTTATTGAAATACAAATAATCTCTTCTCCCCCCGAGCTCCCTTTTTGGATATTTTAGTTCAGCCAAATGAGACACCACATGTTTGAGATCTTAAATCAGTAACAGTGTGATGTCTCTAAAAGAATTATTTTTGTTTTATGAATTTCTCTGGGTTAGTGATATCCTGATTTATTTATTACAAGGCAGAAATTTTGAAATCTCCATTGAGAAAAATAATTATTATTTTATTATTATTAATTATATTATTATTATTAATAACAACAAATTATTATTTTATTAAATCCTTGGAATTGGTGATTGCAGGTAGGAGATGTTCTGCCCAGTAATTCTCACGATAACATAATGGTGCCTCTGTCATTTGGGTTATTTTCTACATTGAAAGAGAAGTGAAATGAGAAAAAACAAAGACTTGTGATTTGGGGCATAATTTCTTGATCCTCAGAAATGTTGAAGCACATAAGGGTAAAAGAGGAAGTGGTTAAAAAAGTAAAGCACGCTATCAAAAATAAAGGAAATAGAGAAAAATAACTGACTATTAGACACTGCCATGTAATTAATTGGATGTAGATTTTTTTTTTAAGCAGGGGATTAGTGGTAGGAAAATAATTATAAGTAAATACATGTTTATACCTTGTCTCTTTTTAAAAAAATTTAAGGTGGTAAATATTTATGTGCTTGTCTTCCTAACTGAAAAGATACAGTGAAACAAAGTGGTGGCATTTCTGTTTTGAATGTGTTTAGAAGTTGCATTGCTTCTAGTCTTGTCTGGAATAGTGAGTATAAACTAACACCTCACATTTGTATTGACTTTGTAATTGAAGGGCATTATCACATTCTTTTTGATTTTCATGATAGTTTTGTCAGGTCAATAGGACCTTGTCCTATACGACAAGGAGCAGCCTGAAGTTCTAAGTGATCCCACAAGACGGCATCATTCGTTGTTAAGAGTCAGAGCTAGAACTCAAGGCTCCTCTCATTTAGCTAGTGCTCTGTTCACTCCATGGACTCACAGATAAAATTTTCAAGGTCCTTTCAGGTCATAAATTCTTTCATTTTTTGCAAATGCATAAAGGTATCCTAATATTTGTGCAGTCAAACAGTGTTGCCTGAGATTTTAAATATAGAAATTTGGGAACAGTCTAAGGCAGGTGTGCTGGACACTGTTTGCTACACAGAGCCACTGTTCATCCTCCTCCACCCTGCTCTGTGCTTGGGAGAACTGCTCTGTCCAGAGAGAACTGCCTCAAGGGCCTTCTGGTTAGGTTCAGCAGGAGACTAGAGGATAGACAGAGAGCAAAGCCAGATATTGTATTTTTTTTCTCTGCTTCTTCCCTGTTGGGCCCAGATCAGCAGTGGCTACTGTCCTTAACTGAAGGTGCAGCACACCCTGTGGGGCCCCCACTCATGTACGAGGCCTTTACTACTGCTTATGCACAGTGTGGCCCCTTTCTGTGTAAAAGTCTGCTTTCTCTGGAAGCCCGGCCATGAGACACCATGGGTAAGGCACGTGGGTAAAGTCAAAGGTGTTGGACAGTCGATATCACCTGGGAGAAGCTCTTTTCCTCTTCTTTACATTGGGGAAACTCTGAGCTTTGTTTTTTACCATCTTCTTGAGGTCCCTAATGAAGATCTAGCCTCAGTTGCACCCACTGGTGATCTAATGATTAGTGTACCCCATATCAATCTCTTCCTCTACCCTGCCTTGGGATTACCCACCCTTGGGATTACTTCCTAAATAAATTACTTGTGCTGAAATCTTAGCTTCAAAGCTGGATTCTATGGGACCCAGCACAGAAGCCACAGTTTATGTCTGGCAACTGTCTCCTATAGCCATAGCTTACTCTGTGCATCCCAGGAACCTCTTTCTTCCTCTCCTTGCTCCTTCAGACTAGGTATAGTCATGCATACCCATTGTTGCTAGCCCCAGAGTGATTCACCACCCCTGTACACACAGCTGCTAGACAGGCCGGACATTGTAGTCTTTATGCTGAAGAGCTCAACAATGGCTATTCTTTCAGTTAGGAAGAAAATGAGAACAAGAGGAGTGAACATCCAATAGTCTTTACCACAGACACACACTTCAAAGTCTAGAATATTTAAAGGCATATTGTAAAATAAGTGATGGAAAACAACACTAAGCAGGCCAGCAATAATTACAATGCAGTTGTCACCATAGTGTCATTAAAAGCATCAGGGTTATCTGAGTTCATCTTCACTTTGGTCGCTGAGAAGGGCCAGTTTTACCCTATGCGCTTTGCTTGGAGGTGGAGTTTTGCAATTTCTCTGTAGTGCCGATCTGATGAAGTACTAACTTCATATTCTTTAGTGAGTGGCAAAGCTGTGCCACCCCCAGCTGCTGGATGTGCTGTTTCACATCTCAGGCACAATATCTACACTCAGGTTGAGTAAAAACGAGTTTTAAAAAAACACATCATTAAATTTGGAGGAAGTTCTAGGAGAGAGTTTATGCGCTGGGGGGTTGATTTCTTGAACACAGTGGTTCAGAACCCCCATGTTAGATATTTTAGAGGAGTTTAATGACTATAAACAGTCCCTTCCCTCTGGAACTACAAGTCTTGCAGTAATGGATGGTGGGGTGAGGATTGAAGGGATATTGGTTTGGGAAGAAATTATAACACCAGTTATAATAGGAGGACAACTTGTTAAGATGTTGGTTATTTTGGGTTTCTAATCCTGCTCTTGCTTATTGTTGAAATTACACAAAGTACCCAGAAACTATAGAGTAATAGAGAAGAAATAAAAGGATACTTCTGAGGGCCAAGAAGGAGAGCAGAAATTGTGAAGCGCTAGTAGATGGAGGTCACTAAGCCCATGGGTAGTGGGGCCCCTGATTTTTCTGTGGTCATGTCCTGGTCACTAATACCTCAGAGAGGATGGCTGTATCGTTCCTTGGGGAGGTGCCACTCTAGGTTCCAGGGTGTCCAGCTGGCTCTTACAGCCCGACTTAGCATTAGAACATAAAAATTGTCATGTTTCAAGGTTGGTGAGTAGGAATATTTGATGGGGTTAAGGTAGGTGAGATATTAGAAGTACTTTCTCTGTTTTCTGGTACATTCATTTCTCCCAAATTCTGGGGTAAACCGAGGAGGTCAGGGGGCTCTAATAATGATTGTGATCAAATTTCTTGACATCCCAGAATGAGCAAAATAAGTCAGATGGAAAAGATAAATATTGGATGGTTTCACTTATAGGTGGAATATAGGGAAACTGATGGAGGGTCAGGAAAAAGACAGAACTTGCAAAGCTGACCATAGATTTGTAGCAAACAACAGGGAATGGGAAGAGAGAGAGGTCAAAACGGGGGAGGAAAGAGCATAGGAGACTGTGGTGATGAATCGTGGGTGTTATGGTGGTGGAAGAAGTGGGGGGACTAGACCTGAGGGGAGAAATCAAATTTTGTACAAAAATGAAAAATGATATAAGAAAATAAATTAATTTAAAAAATGAAGATTCTACCTAACTTTCCTTCTCGGGTTTTTATAAAATGTTCATTAATCAGTGAAAATAATATAGAAATGTGCGAACAAGTCAATAAACTTCTTTCCCACCCCTCCATTTACTTCTACCTTCTGTTTCTCCCGCAGAGGAGGACCTTTCCATGTCTTTTTTTCATACTCATTCATGATGTGCATATATAGATTTTTATTAAAGAGTTGCAGTGGTGTTATATTAATGGCAAGACTACTTAGAGTTATTGTCAGTGCTGCATCAACACACCCTCAGATCTCTTGACTATTTCCATGCCTATTGGCTCCTGGCATGGTTGCCCCTATGATTCTCTGTGAGCAGGCCTTCGGGTTGATGGAACACACTTTGTTTTTGCTCACAGAAACCCAAAAGCACTTAAGAATTTATGTCCCCACTTCTAAGCCTTTGGTCAATGATTGATAAGCGCAAAGCAGAGACTCTGGTGGTCTTGAGCCCCCTCATCAATTCCAGGTAATTTCCTGGCTTTGTTTTGTTTCGGTTTTGGCACTAAAAACAGTGCTACAGTGTACAACTTTGTATAGGCATATACTTAGATATTTACTAAAAGTGAAGTTCCTAAGCCACCCTGTGATGTTGAGATAAAACGGTAAACCTAGAAGTTTGACAAAGGAGGCGAGGGAGGAAACCAGGCAAAAGAATGCTGGCTATTTCTTTCAGTAAGTATCGACTGATCTCCTACTATGAGCAGGTTCCATGTAGGGTCTGTGTATTCAATGCAGAATTTAAAAAAAATGGTCTCTGCCCTCTTGGAGCTTGTCTAGACATTGAGCAATAATCTCATAGGTAAGTATTTGTGAATTGGGTAAGTACCATGAAGAACAAGTAGAGGGTGATCTGCAAGAGTATAACTGTAGGACCCAACTTAGATTTGGGAGATCAGGAATCACCTCTCTGGGGGAAGTAACAGTAATTAGTAAATAAAAAATAAGCAATTTTTCCAATGTTTAGATTATTTCCAGTGTTTAGATTATTCATTCTAAAATATTTATTTTATTTTGTATTTCAGTTGGATAGACTTGAAATAAAGTTTTGCTCTAGTTAGCAATGACTGTAGAATAGTTATTTTTTTACTATGGTCCTCTGAAACTCCATTCTCTAACTTGTCCTTCTCCCAAATTCTGGTTTATCTCACTTGAAAAACTGTGACAATATTTTACAAGGTGACATTTTCTGACCTTCTAGACCCATCTCTTTCCTGGCTAAGGTCTTTGGCAAGGGGTGAAATGTGATGAAAACCCTGTGATAGAACAACAGGAGATCTGTAAGTGTAAGAGGTGGTCATATTAGCAAGAGTAATGTTTGTCTTACATATGTATCAAGCTGAGGTTATCTGAAGGGGCTGTAAAAATAAAAACTTGATGGAGTTAATTAACCAAGATCTGGGACCTCTAGGTTGAGAGAACAGGCAAAGGGGTAAAAATGAACGAGGCCAAGGGCTCAGGAGAACCCTGATGTCCCGAACAATCCCTGACACATGGTAGGTGCTCACTGAGCATTTGAGTAACGAAGGCATGAGTGAGGATCATGGGGTAGATTGTGCATGGATGGATCAGCAGCTTCTCAGGGAGACCCTGGATATTATGATCACTCTCAAATTTCCATAAGAAATTTGCTTGGTCTTTGCATCAGACCCTGGATCTTTGTAAACATAGGATCTAATGATTAGAATTTTGTCCGGTAATGTCCTGTGCTTGCCTGGGTATTTAAATACCATCCTTTCTCTGAACATGATATGAGAGTAGGCACAGCCAGGTCCCTGGCAGAGAGTGAGAGGTAAGTGGTAGGGCTGAGTGTCCAGGACTGGGGGTCAAACTTTGACCAGTCCCTGAGTCACTGTGTGGAGCTTAGTTACCAATGCTGAATGTAACAAAGCAAATGCAGTGGTCAGTTGGCAGGAATCCAAGGGGGTCCTTTGCAACTAGAGTAGTAAAAGGAAAATTTGACCAGGGATATGTATAAACTGCTTGGTGACAGAGAGAAGACTTATTTCTTCTCACCTCAACCCAAGCACATCATAGGTAGGTTGGACATTATCATGATGACCTCCTGCTTATTTTGAGTGACTAGCTAAAAGGGTAAGGTATGAAAAGAAACTAATTTCGTTTAATTTTTCTTATGGAAATTTGAGAGTGATCATAATATCCAGTGGAGATTAGCCTTTTATTAAGAACAGTATGCAAAAGCACTGGTCTAAGTGCTTTGGGATGTGGAAGGAAGTGGAGAGGAGAACTGCAGTCAGACTCTAGGTCGTATGAGACATGTTGCACATGAAACGAAGTTAGTGATGTGAGGTGTTAAGCAAGTGCCAAATTGCTTGGCACTTGTGAGAGAATTATGCTCTCAGAATTTGGAGGAGGGAGGGTTAGCTGGAAAACTTAAGATTTAAGGTCTGAACTAGACTTTGACGGGTGAGCTGGGAGAACCATAGTAATGATCTCAAAAGTCTGAAAATCATTATGTTTGTTTCCTGCTCTCCTATTTCTTGAGGTTCTGCTGGTCCCAGGGATGAAGGGCTTAACATGGAGGAGGGCAGGGTCAGGGTGTTTGATTGTGATGTTGCCGCCAAGCTTTGTCTCGGCTGCTTGGTCTCTGCGAGGCTGGGCATTGCCAGTCATGAGTGAGCTTCCTGCTATAGACTGGTCTGGGACTGAGGCCTATTACTGTCTTCAAAAACGGGGTGTGTGAGCCCTGCTGTTAAGGTCTTGAGTATAAAGTTCTAGACACCTTGTGTTCCTTCAAAATTCCCCTTGCCTCCTAGGATCAGAAGTGTCTGAAATTTGAAGCGAGAGGTCTTTGCCTTTGGAAATCTGACTTGATTGCTTAGCAAGTACAATCCTGGACACTTAGGGTCAATTAAGTGTGGTAATTTTTTCTGAACTCCAACTCTTCTCCTTTTCAGAACTACTTTAAGTAGCTACTTTTCTCGCAGTGTTCCCATATAAGGGTGGCCCTCTGGAGAAGTACAGGCATTTTCCTTCCTTTTATTATTTTCAAGTTTGGAAACCAGCAGTCGCTGCTCCTTCCTGCCCTCCCCTGGCTCCAGTGTTTCTCATTCCTCCTCAGAGACACTTTTTTGGCAACTGTTTGAGAGAGGGGAGCATCAACATAGAGGGTTTTTTCCTTTTGGACCAATGCTAATATTGTGTGTCATGTATGGAAAGATTTCAATACCGCCATCATTGCACGGAATTCTGCAGCAAGGCTATTTCTGTGTCTTGGTACTCGGCCAAGTTAACTTTGCTTTCCTGGATGTAGATACAATGAATTTTGTTTGAACAAGAAATCATGAGTAACAAATGCCTCTGCAAAACTGTGTTGATTTAACAGTTACTTTAATACAGATGGGCTTCAGCAAAAGGTTTAGATACAACAGCTGCATTTAAACACCTGTCCCTGTTTGACTTAAAAGAAATATATATTTTTTTACAACAAACTTAATTTTAGAGTAGTTTTTGATTTACTGAAAAGTTGTCAGAATAGTACACAAGTTCCCTTATACTCCATACCCACTTCCTCTAACTATTAACTTCTTAAGTTAGTATGGCATATTAGTTGCAATCATGTTGCCAATATTGCCATAGTTATTGTTTAAATTTCATGCTTTATTCATATTTCCTTAGCTTTAATAAACTCAGTGCCCTAAACCCGTCCAGAGTCCCATGTTACATTTTATCCTCTCGTCTTCTTTGGCTTCTCTTGGCCGTGATGTTTTCTCAGATTTTCCATGTTTTTGATGACCTCGACAGTTTTGAGAAACTGGTCAGGCATTTTGTAGAATGTCCCACAACTGGGATTTGTTTGATGTCTTTCTCATAATTATACTGACACTAAATATTTTTCAGAGAAATATCATATAGGTAAAGTGCCATTTTCATCACATCATATGAAGGGCATTTTTTTTTTGGAGATAATGTTGGTTTACAACACTGTATATGATTTAGGGGAATATGTTCACACCTCCTGAGAGGTATGTCACCACACCACCCCCACCATCTAAGCACCCAGAATCCTTTCCCCAGGTCCGTGTCCTTGTGTACCCTCCCTCTCTTGTTTCCATCCCCTCTCCCCTCTCTCTACTGGCCTCAATTCTGCAGTCGTACTTGTAGAGTTTATTTTGGTTTAGTTTTGTCAGTTCCTTCATTTTGTTCATTTTCTCTATATTCCAGATATGAGTGAAATCATTCAGTATCACAAAGGATACCATTAAAACCTGTCTTATCACTCCTGGTGCTGATCTTGATCATCTGGTATCGTTTGTCAGTGTCTCGCTGTGAAGTCACTCTTCCTTCCTTCCTCTAATCTTTGGAAAATCGTCATGGCGTGCAGCTCACGCTTAAGGGTTAGGGGATCTCCTCTACCTCCTAGAGGGCTGAGCATCTGCATAAATTATTTGGAATTATTTTGTACAGAAGAGTTGTCTGTTCTCCCTCATTTATTCAATCAATAATGCATTTGTATCAGTATAGACTCATGGATATTCATATTTATACTTTGGGCTATTGAATTGAATACTATTTTATTTTTGTTGTTCCTGTTTGGCCTCTGGTGTTAATTTGATATACTCAATCAATATGGGGTTTTTGATCACTTTTATGCCTTCTGACCCTACAAGATGCTCCCAGGTACATATTGTATATTCCCTGTCACAACTCTGCAATCAACCATTTGTCCAAGAAGTTCTGGTTCTTTTTATTGGTGAATGGGTTTAGAACAGAAAGATCTTGGGGAGTAGGTGTGCACATTGCTATTTGGGCCAAGAGGCCCTCTCAGAGCAAGGAAATACACACACACACACATACACACACACACACACACACACACACGCACACCCACATATCCATATATCCACATATACAAGTGTATGTACATATATGCATACATAAAAACTGTGTGTATTCAAGGTTTATAATATATGTGTATATATATTGTTCTAAATATATGTCCTATAGCCTTTAAACTTTATGTATACTCACAACTATAAAATATTTTTATATTTATCCATCTGAATATTAAACTAAACATGATTTCACACTGATTTCTTCAATTCTAACTTATAAGCACCAGGATCCTTTATTTATTTATTATTTTTTTAAAGATTTATTTATTTATGCATACAAGAACTGGGGTATAGGCCAGAGGTGTGGGGTGGTGAGAGGATTCACCAGAGACAGAGCGGGGAGCAGAACAGGCTAATTGAAATACACTGCGGAGGGGAGCAGCGGGGCAAGGCAGAAGATGTCTGCTGCGCCATGTGGGAAGCTCCCTGGTCAGGGATCAAACTTGTGCTGCAGTGGCTGCTGATAGCTTCATAGTGCTGAGACTTAACCCGTTGTGCCACCAGGGAGACCCAGCTCCCGGATCCTATAGTCACCTCCCCTTACTTGTGTATAATCTTCCTCTCCAGCAGTGAGAAACTGTCCTCCATTTACTTAATTGTTCATTTCCAATAGGCATGGACAGTGGTTTCAGAATTACAAACATGTATCCTCTTGGCAAACAACTTTATCAGCAATGTGCTTTGGTACAGTCCTTTCACTTTTAGTCTTACAAACTTCACTTATTTCCAAAATGACTTAAGTCAGCATCCTTTTCTCCTACCTCTTTCACTGAGGTTATTTCAGACATCTGTAGTACAGATTCCTTTGTTAAAATCTGCCTTCCATTTCAGGATCGCTTAACCTCCTGGATGAATTTTTAAAAGTTTATATTCATTAAGGTTCATGCTTTGTCCCCTAAAGTTCTGAGGTGTCAATGAATGCCGTTGTCATGTATCTACCATCACTGTCATTAGTATGATACTGAATAGTTTACCGCCCTAAAGTATCCCTTGTGCTTTACCTATTCAATCCTTCACCCCTATCAATCTCTGTTGACTGATCTGTCCATGGTCTCTGTTTAAATTTAATGTTTAGAAATTAAGTTAAATTAAAATTACTTTAAAAATGTTATGGAACTTTTATAATTTGATTGGACCTTTATAAAGAGTACTTTCTTTGGAGTAGAACATCTTGACCTTAAAGAAATTATAGCTGTTATTAGTTTTAATACATACCTACAACTTATGGATTTGGGGCCTGACTCTTAAAGCAGTAATATTAACATAAAATTTTAACATTTTTTTAATAAAGTGGCAGTTCACTCATGATCTCTGCAAACCTTTGAGAAATTTAGAGAATTGGGGCACTTGGGGTGGGGGTAGTCAAAGCAGGCAGTAAAGAGGAAGTTTCAATAGGAAATGAAAGAGATTTTGGTCATTCAGGGAGAGAGAGATGCCAGCAGTTGTAACTCAAAAGTAGTAATGAACCAGTTGTGAAATACTTGATATAAACTAAGGTAATGCCCTCTCAACACAGACTTCAGGTTAGGTGTTCACTTGTAGTTTAGGATCTTCACTTTAATTCTGCAAACTCTTTATTGAGTGTCTGCTCTGCTTGAAGTACTGTTGTGCTGTGTTCTGGGCTTACTTTCTTCTGGTGCCACTCTTTGCTCATATACTTCCCCTTTAGAAGAGATGGCTGTTCTATAACATTCAAGGGTTTCCTCTAGCCCAGAGTTCAGGCTTTTCTCCCTAACTACAAGGTTACTGGCCTATCCTGGAAAGATGAAGACATGAGTGATCACAGGTCATACTTAACTCCCTAGCCCTCTCTCTCAACACAGCTCTAGTTCCACTGCTACTGTTGAATATATAGGATTATTTTAAATTTGAGGGAAGGGGTGTGGAGTGATGTTTTGTGCTTTGTAGGGAAGGGACTGCTGCTCTCATTCCCTTTCTGTTTTAATGTGGAATTAGAAACAACATAGAAACCACAAGTCCCATCTTCCTCCACCCTATCCCACCAGTTACCTACCCTACCTCCCCTGCCCCCACTGCCCTGGTCACTGTGGGAGGCCTGGAGTGCTTCAAGTGGGCAGTCCGAACTGTGGGTGGTCCTCCCCCAACTCCTACACACCTGATGTTACCTTCCACAAAGAATTCTAATAGATCTTAATATTGCTGTCTGATTATTGTGCTGCAGACAAGTTACACAGTGAATATACTTTTCTGGCTAACACTGGTATTACAGCTTTTTGGGCAATTACTTTTGTTTTTCATAAAAGCAATCTTTTTCATCTGGCTATTTGCTCCTTAAGTGCTCAGCCTATTTTGTGACAATATCTTGCCAGATTTTATAGCAAATGTTTATAACAGGACCTTGCCACACCTCAACCCCCTGGGTCAATTTGTATATGGCTACTGACTCAGTAAATATTCGAACAATTTCCTTGTGTAATTATTATATATTATCAGATAATATTCCACTTCTGCACCTAAGGTTCTTTTTCCTTTTATTGAAGAACATTTCAAAGAACAGCATTCCAGGCTGAAGGAATAGCTGGTGCAAATACTGGACTGGAGCAGAGGAAGCAACAAAGTAAAGTGAGTAGGAAAGAATGTCAGAGAGATGATGGAAAGCTGGCCAGGTGAGGTCCTTGGAAGGAGTTTAGTTTGACTGGAGTGAGGTGAGAGAAGTTAAAGGGTTTTGAGCAGAGAAATGATTTCAATTTTTTTTTAATTGAGATAACATTGGTGTGCAACAGTGTATATGAGTCAGAGGCACAGGTGTTTTATTTTAACCCACTCACTCTGGATGTTGGATTGAGAATGGAGAATAGAATCTTTGGTGAGATGGGTATCACAATAAACCAGGTGAGAGAAGATATAGCTTGGGCCAATGTGGTAACAATGAAGGTAGTGAGAAGTCAGGCTCTAGATATATTTTGAAGGTGGCACCCACGGAAGTTGATAAAGGATTGAACTTGGATTGTGAAGGAGGAAGACTGATGTGACTCCAAGCCTGAGACATGGATAAAATTGTAAAATGTCATGATCACATGAACAGTGTCTCTTCTACGGATCAGGCTGTGTTTGTGGGGAAGGGGCGGTGAGTGGAGACGTGTCAGGTAAAACTTCATAGAGGATTAGCTACTTGAATTGAGTCATGAAGGAGATGTCAGAGCACCAGGTCATCAAGAGTAGGGAGAGTATTCTAAGCAGAGGGAATAGTTTGTGTAAATGCAGAGTCTTGAAGGGACAGTGGGAATTTCTTAAGCCTGTGAATAATATCAGACATACACCCCAGAAAGATCACCTGGGCAGTATAGAGTGAGAGAGATTGGAGGTTTGGGATAAATGAATCTTCAAGAATTCTGAGAACTTACAAAAGACAGTTTTATCATTAAAAGAAAGATGAATAGTTTTATCTCTAACAACTTCCTCCATATTGCTGAGTGCAGTTTTTATTTTCTATTTCCTATTATAAATAACAATAGTATAAATAATGATTTTTTATTGCTGTTCAGAAACAGTATTCTTTTTTTCTAAGATAAATTCTTGGGCCTTTAAAAACAGACACACAAACCCTATCTCTTTTGCAGTTTCTTTTGTACTAATGATAGGCAATATTACTCAACCACAGAGTTTTCATAATACTGAAGAGAGCATGAGTAATGGGCACTATGACTACATTGTGGCACAGAGCATGTTCCCATAAAAAGCATGAAATGTCAAAAGATT
The DNA here is from genome assembly GCA_004024925.1 of Scalopus aquaticus. NCBI lineage: Eukaryota > Metazoa > Chordata > Mammalia > Eulipotyphla > Talpidae > Scalopus > Scalopus aquaticus. The sequence goes on from PVIJ01005127.1 coordinate 63,000, forward strand.
CAAATAATGTGAGCTGAGGGCTACTACTATGTTTCTACTGTACATTCAACGCCAGTGAACTTTATTTATTTGAAGCACCAGTTGTTATCCTGAGATCTTACCTGGTCTAGCTGACTCAAAAGTTGGATACTTTACTCTTGATTGCTTCTCTCTCTCTCTGATGAAACTGAAAAAGGTTTCTATGATGAAAGTGATGATACAATGAAAGAGTTCATTGTTAAAGTAACCTTTAGCCGACTATGTGATGTCCAATTAGAACATGATAAGAGTTGCTTTGAGTTTTAGCTTTGAATTAGAGGACTGTTGCAACAGTGGTTAGAGCGGGGCTGTCCTTGACACGTTCATGCATGTGTTACTCCCACCTAACCCCTTACCTACTCTGGATTTTCCCCTTTATCATTCTTTGCTCCTGTTTTCCATTTCTAAGTGTCACAGGATATTTTGTGGACATGTTCTTTTTCAAATTTTTCTCGAAAGCAGACATAAACCCATTATAAAAATTGGTGATTTTTATAAATATACCATCATATAAATATACCATAATTATAAACAATTTTGCCACAATAGGAAAATGACTAAACCAATATTCACTTATTAGAGATTCACCAGTATTCACAATTAGAGATTGAGTCTAATAAGCCAGTTCTGGAGAAGGCATTGGATCTTTCAATTAGTATAATTATATGTTATCATAAAGGCAAAATACCATGACTATGAACAATTTAGTAAGATGAAGTGTCTTATGGTAGAGATCCAGATTTATTAAGGTGTCAAACATTTACTGAGCACATACTATGTGTTGGGCATTGTAAAAGGTAATTAAGAGGCCTAAGCCAAAGAGTCAGTCTCTGTTCTTATTAAAATATGATTGAAAATAAATTAGATAATATGCTTTTCATAGAGTCAAAAACATTCTACAATTGTGATAAATGTAGTGGTTTATATGCAGAAAAATGTGTTGTGGTAATAAAAGTGGTATAATTAGATACAAATTCTTATGCTGAAAAGGCAATATAGGAAAAGCTTAATAAGGGATCAGAAAACTCAGTCTACTTTCTTTTTTGCTACTGCCTGTTCTGAATCCAACAATTCATCAAACAGTTACCGAGAACCCATGGTTAAGAAAAACTGTTAGGTGCTGGGGAGCATGGGAGCATATATGACCAGTTCCCTGCTCTCTGTCTGCGTGAATACCAGTGGCATGTTGATGGTCTGTGATGGTCTCAGAGAGGGAGAAACTGTCCTGGTGGCCTTGGGGCTCGAGGACTTACCTTCCTCTTGGAGGGGTGGCACTTGTCCTGATTTTGAAAAGACTTAATATGCACAGTTTAAACATGTTTTGGTCAGTCTCTCATCTGCATTTGGGTCCTCTTGGCAAAACTGGGTTTTGATAGTCCATGCTTACAAGATTTCACAGGTAGATTAAAGTCTGGAGAAGGTAGATTATTTGCATCAGTGCAGCTAAATAGCCATTCCCAGCCAGCAGCCTCCTCTGCTGTCCAACCTGGTCTTCCAACTATTAGCACATCTTCTGCAGCTTAGGTGACCCCCACCAGGGGACCAGAGTGATTGGCTTCATGGGATGGGAAGAACTGTTAATGGCATCACACAATTTTTTCTATGGGTATAAAAATTAAAAGTTTCTAGCTTCAACGTTTCAGTTAAGTAAATTAGCTTTTTTGCTTGTAGCCAAGATATATTTTTCAAGGGGGAAAATGGATTTCTGTAACAAAGAGAGAAGGGAGAGAGAGATGTGAACACACCCTAGAGGTATCTGTGCATATTTTAAAAATTGCTGTAAAAAAAAACAGCAATTTCCCTTTAAAAATGTGACGGGTAGCTACCATGTGGTGTTGCCTCCAAGCACTGTGCATTAAACTCTACCGAGATTAACTTGGACAAGAGAAACATGTTTAGTGTGTGGAATGAAAAAGTATATATATGAATTATGGAGGGGGTGGGAGGAGGGAAAAGAAAAATAGAAAAAGTTACACTCCAGAGAACCTGTTTGTAGCTTTAGGGAAGTGAGCAGGCTGGACTTCTCAGCCAATCTGTCCTTTCTAGTCAATGAAAAAGACATAAGGTTTGAGGTTCCCTCTGAAACGGGACTGGCTAATTTAGCCCCTCCCACGAGCCCAAGGGTCTGTTATATCTCTGTTCCTTGAGTACCTCTCTCACTGAGACCGACCACAGCAAGCAGAGGCTGGAAAAAAAAGAGCAAAGAGGAAGAAAACAAAAGCTGCCAATTATGGAAGCGATAGAGGGTAAGAGCAAAATTGATTTGATCTGAATCCTTAAAACCAAAAAAAGGAAAAAAAAAAAAAACCCAACCAACAAACCAAGAGCCCAGATCAAAAGCAAGTACTTGAAAGAGCAAGAGCAAAAAGCCTTAAATGAACTTTCCCACCCTCTCTTTTTTGAGAGGCGGCAGAGAAAGAACTTTGGGAAACTTTTTAGGAAGCAAAGCTGGGATTGTAGTCAAGGGTGACTCTTGAGCAAGCTGGAGGGGCTCATGAATATTCATTACCAATTTGTATTCCGCTCAGGTTTTTTAGAGGCAAATAACTTCTTAGGTCCACTTGCAGCTTAAGAGGCAGCTGCCTCATTTATAGTCCAGAGTCATCTTGCTTTGGGTCTGTACCTCAGCTTGTTTGCTTGAAGGTGCTGGGCTCTGTATGTAGATTTGTTTTGTTCTCGAATTTTCTGTGAGCTTTCCTGTTGTGAAGTTAGCAAAGGTTTTTCTGCCTCCGAGTTAGACAGAAGTTAATGTGGCAAGAGGCTACCACAACACTACCCCAGAGTATGTCTTACGAAAGACTGAAAGTTTCTTGGTACGTGTGTGTGTGTGTGTGTGTGTGTGTGTGTATGTATGTATGTTGGGGAGGGAAGGAAGGGGTGGAGGAACAAAGAAGAACAGTTTTATCTTTAAAAAGCAAGGCATATCTGACTGACTATATTTAGATTTTGACTAAAAACTACAAGGGCAGTCTGGTTTACACAGATGTTGTGCAGTCTCTGTCTTTTACCTCTTTTGGGCATTTTCTGCCAGGACATTGTGCCAGCTGCTTGCCAGCCCATGGGAGCAGGGGAAACTCTGCAGCAGTATGACTGGTTAGGGTTGTGAGCTTTCTTCATATCTTTAATTTCTAATATCCCATGATTTTTTTTTTATCACACAGAACACAGCAGAATCAGATCAGTAGCCAATACATTTCTTAATAACGATACTAATGATAACCATTAATGTTTATTGTCTGCTGTGTGCTGGAAACTGTTCTAAGTATTATGCACATGTTATCTGTTCCTCACATTAGCCTTATGAAGGAAGCTGCTATCATTACCATCCCTGTTTTTCAGATGAAGCAATTGAGATAGTGAGAAGTAACTTGCCTGGTATCACATAGTAAGTGGTGAATTTGTTGCAGCTAATTGGGCACAGGGTCCAAAGACCTGTTCATTCCCCCACACTGTTGCTGCACCCCAGGGGCTTTTGCCACTGTCCTTACACCATGGATTCCGGGTTTGCAAATCTTTGAAGCTACTGGGGAAATGATAATGATAAAACCTCAGCCTGGGAAGGAAATGTGCTTTGCTTACAAGTTTGCGGTTTTGTTTTGTTTTTCTCACTTGATACTCATGGCCACTCCATGGAAGAGTCCAGGTTTGTGGTTACTGCCTTTTACAAAAAGAAGAGACTGTGGCCAGATGGGGTATGGTGACAGTAGTCACACAGCTAGTGATCAGAAGTTCAAAATAGACGAGAAATCCTCTGTTTCTGGTTTCCCTTTTAACCTGCAGAGCAAGCTCAATCATTTCTGAACTTCTGTCCTTAATCCCCGCCACTTTCAGTTCCCCAGGAAACTTTAGTCCTTTCCTCCCTCCCAGATCGTTGCAAGGTGCTTGCCTCTGCCTTAAAGACCTGTCTGGCTCATTCCTTCCTTTTCAGTCTAGAGCCAAGCTGCCTGGTTTTGAATTCCAGCTCTACACTTGCAAACTATGTGCCTCACTTTCCTCATCTGTAAAATAAAGAAAACAATAACATCTACCAGACAGGGTTGTAGGATTAAATGAGGGACTCGTACCAGGTTAGGTCACTGACCTCAGGAGTATCTGCCATCTGATGATTGTAAACCAGTTAATATAAATAACTAGGTTTGGTAAAGGGAGCAAGAATTTTATTGCTTGACAAGCAAAATAGAAGGGGGAACTTGTATTCCAAAGCACCTTCCTGGCTGGGGTTGGGAGAAGGAGCCACTTAGAAGCACTTGGGGCAGGGTTTTCTCAAAGGTTGAGCCCTACATGCTCTTTATTTTCTTCTTCTCATTACATGTTTGTACCTCTGAGCTAGGTTTTGGGTGGCCCTGTGACATTTATTTATTTTAATTGAGGTAATATTGCTTACAAACTGTTAATGATTCAGAGGTATAGGATCACATTTCTTCAGATATATACCACCAGATTTACCTTTAAACAGCAGCAGTTCCTGTCTGTTCAATAAATGTCATTTCTTTGAGTGTCATCTTGGTTGTTACTTCTCCCTTTAAACCTTCTGTAACACTTTGAGCCTTAGATTATCTTGGATTTTTCTATGGATGTTTCTATGATGTCTCACCACTTAGACCTAAGGTTTTGCTTGTCATTCTTGTTCACATTCTTGCCCTCTGCATTCACCCCACCCTCTCTCCTCCAACATAATTTTTTTATTCACCTTTGATCTGGTGTATAACCCAATGTCTAACACATAACGGACATTCAATAAATATTTAATAAGTTATGTATTATTATTTTAATGAATGTTTATCCAAGAGTCAGGAAGCTGTTTTAAAAGAAGATCTTTGCTGTAGAGTTCCCTGCTAGGACATATAGCTCTGTGGTGTAAATTATAAAGAGATCACTTTGTGAATACGCTGAAAAAAAAAATGCATCCTTTCTAAATCGATGATCTTCAGAGCTGATGTGACCCCATCTCAGGGTACCACTCTCCCCCTCAGCCAGGGTCGACTGGAGATTTCAGTTGCCTTGAAGCAAAATCTTAGCATCTCTGAACAAAAATCTGATTGCAGAAATAGTGTCTCCCTAGCCTCATTTCCCCCAGTTTTTTAGCAGTCTCATAGTCTGAGGCAATGTATCTGTTAATAGGAGAAAAACAAATACAACAGAGGTTGGCCCTGGGTAAAATCGTAAAGTACATTAAATTTATTTCCAGCTCCCTCCCTTTCCTCTTCCTGGCATACCTTCAAACCAACTTGACAAATATTATTGTGTGTCTACCATTTGTAAGTCTCTATTCCAGATGCTTGGGATATAAACAGTTTGTTCATGGTCTAGTGAGGAAGGCAGACATAGACACAACCAATACTAATTGAAGCCAGACTCTGGGAAGTGCTAATAATAATAATACCTAAATTTTATATGCATTGTCTCATGTAATCTTCACAATAAACCTATACATTTCTACATCTTACAGTTGTGGGAGGAAGACATTTGGCTAAGGTCACACAGGAGAAGGCAGAATTAAAACCCACTGAGCAGGGGCCTCCCTGGTGGTGCAGCGGGGTAAGTCTCAGCACTGTGAAGCTATCAGCAGCCACAGCAGCATGAGTTCGATCCCAGCCAGGGAGCTGACCCACATGGCGTAGCAGACCTGTCCTTTCTGTCTCACCAGCTACTCCCCTCAGCAGTGTATTACACTAGATCTGTCTGTTCTTCCCACTCTGTCTCTGGTGAATCCTCTCACTCCCTGTACCTCTGCCCTACACCCCAGTTCTTGTATGCATAAATAAATAAAAATAAATAAATAAAAATAAAACCCACTGAGTAGGTTGCAAAGCCAGGATTCTTTTTTTTTTTTTAAAGATTTTATTTTTTATTTATACATACAAGCTGGGGTACAGGCCAGAGGCGTGGGGCGGCGAGAGGGTTCACCAGAGAACGGAGCGGGTAGCAGAACAGGCAGATCAGAAATACACTGCTGAGGGGAGCAGCAGGCAAGGCAGGAGAGGTCTGCCTCGCCATGTGGGATTCTCCCCAGCTGAGTGTCGAACTCGCGTCGCCGCTGCCGACAGCTCCACAGCGCAGCACTTAACCGCTGCACCACCGGGGAGGCCCAAAGTCAGGATTCTTAATGTAGAAGTTCTCTTACCTTCCTAAGAGAGGTAACAGAAGAGCTGTAGAAGTCTAAAGAAAATGTGATGAGAAACAGACAGGAAGTGATTTCTGGGAAACCTTCTCAAAGGGTGCCTCCCCCGTAGCGCAGCGGTTGAGCGCTGAGCTGTCGGCAGCTGTGACGCCAGTTCGACGCCCGCGGGGGAGAATCCCACATGGTGCAGCAGACCTCTCCTGCCTCCCCCGCTGCTCCCCTCAGCAGTGTACTTCTGATCTGCCTGTTCTGCTCCCCACTCTGTCTCTGGTGAACCCTCTCGCTGCCCCACGCCTCTGGCCTGTACCCCAGCTTGTTTGTTAAAAAAAACAAACAAAAAACCTTCTCAAAGGATGGGACACTCCATTTGGGTCTAGAAAGATGAGTAGAGTCCAGTGCCTACACCAAGTTTTTCCCTAGTTCCTGCAGTATTTAAAGACCTTTTCTTTTTCCCTTACAAAAACTACAGCCTAGATTTATGTGTAAAAATCTTTCACCTTTTCCAACTAATAAGCAGGGAAACTAGTCATGTGTCCATCCTAGAGCTTTTTTTTTTTTTCAACCTAGAGATTTGAAGATAAAGGCCAAAATTTAGCCTTGGCTCTGAGTTTGGGATTACGAGTCATGTCTATAATAAAATCTTTGCAAACAAATTAACAGAATATTTAGCAATTTCCTTAATCCTGATTTTCCTGCGTGGTCATTAGGTACATGTGGTTAACAGTTTTTACAAAAGATTGTGATTGACCTTGCTTATACTTGGCTAAGCCACATTTTAAGAGTATTTTCTCCCTTGTGTTGTCTGTTTGGTTGCTTCTGCATAACTAGAGATTATGCTCAAGGACATTAGCATTTAATTCCACCTGCCACCAGTTGAATGGTGCTGGGCTCAGCCTGTACAAAGTGAAGTTGAGGCCAAGGGAAGATCACGTAGGGTCTTTCTTTGTGAGCTCCTTTCCCTGAAACGTGTTGGAGGGAGGCCAAAATTGAGGGTGAAGAATCATCAAATATTTCGATGGTTCGATGCAGGTGCTGAAGAGTAGAGGAACTAGCTTTGTCCTGGGTGTGTGTGTGTGTGTGTGTGTGTTGTGTGTATGTCTGTATTCTGAGGCAGTGCTTCTCAAACTTTAACATGCATGCACATTATTGGGTATCCTGTTAATATGCAGATTCTGATCCAGTGGCTCTGGGGTGGGGCCTGAGGCACTGTGTTTCTGATACGGCCCCAGGGGTTGGTAATACTGCCCTTCCACAGGCCACACTCTGACCAGCAATGTTATAGGGCCATTGCATGCTTTAGTCGCCAGGCTTTTTTTGTCCTAAGTGACCAAACCCTTCCTTCCCCAGTGCCAACCCTCCCAACCCCATCCCCTGCCCCCTACAAGCTACCACTTTGAGTCATTGATCAACTATGTCATTGCGGGGTGATGGGAAGCCTTATTCATGCTTTGTTCACTTAGTTAAGATATGTCCTAGAACAGGAGGTTGAGGCTCCCAATTTTCCATGCAAGAAACAAATCTGAATTTTTTTTTTAAAGATTTATTTATTTATACATACAAGCTGGGGTACAGGCCAGAGGCGTGGGGCGGCGAGAGGGTTCACCAGAGACAGAGTGGGGAGCAGAACAGGCAGATCAGAAACACACTGCTGAGGGGAGCAGCAGGCGAGGCAGGAGAGGTCTGCCTCGCCATGTGGGATTCTCCCCGGCTGGGTGTCGAACTCGCATCGCTGCTGCCGACAGCTCCACAGCGCAGCGCTCAACCGCTGCGCCACCGAGGAGGCCCTGAATTGTTTTTTTTAAGATTTATTTTTATCTATTTATGCATAGAAGAACTGGGGTGTAGGCCAGAGGTGGGGGTGTGTGTGAGAGAGGATTCACCAGAGACAGAGTGGGGAACAAAACAGGCAGATCTACTGAAATGCACTGCTGAGTGGAGCAGTGGGCGAGACAGGAGAGGTCTGCTGCGCCATGTGGGTTAGTTCCCTCGCTGGGAATCAAACTCTTGCCTCAGTGGCAGGCAAGAGCTTGATAGCGCTGAGACTTTAACCCTTGTGCCACCAGGGAGACCCCAAATCTGAATCTTTATCATACACAAACTGTCATACACACAAAGGGCCCTGTGTGTTGGATTCCTAAGTATCTCCCACATTTTCTCCGTGACTCTAGGTTTCCCTAGCTGCCCCCATTTCCTGCTGCCAGCCTGAGAAATACTGCGGCAGAACATTCGGTTGTCCACAGAGGCCTTTGCTGGTGTTTGGAATGCCAGGGCACTGGGGGCAGCAGGGACTTAGGGCTCTAAGAGCAGGAGCAGCATGCCAGAACACTGTCTCCACTCTACAGAAGGGAGGTGGGAATGAGCCCAGGTGCAAAGGAGGAAATGAGTTCAGAGAGGACAGAAGGGATTTGTTTAGGTTTGGGAAATGGAGGAGGTTATGAGGAAAAAAGAAGTTGTTGGAAAAAGAAGCCAGGGGAGAGTCTGTCTGATGTGCTTCCAACCTGCAGTTTTTGTGCTAGAATATCAAATCAATTTAGAGACTCAGGAACAATAGTACATGTTCTGCACGGAGAGGTCTTCCTTCCTTTTGATTCACAGAAGAATGTGCAGGTGTAATAAAATTGCACATGCCCATTGAAGAAAACATAATTATGTAGATTAAGGGAGAGAGGAAAAACAATCACTAGTGGCAATGTTTTGGTGTATTTCCTTGTAGTTCCTTTTACTATGCCTGTGTTGTTCCTCTGTTTTAGCATTGACTTGAGTAGGATTTGAAACATTATGAAATGGCACTGTGGTCATGAAACTGTCATTAGGCTTTTAGAGTAGCAGTGAAACACAATTATTTCCTGTCTTAGAGCATAGTTTTTGCTAGAGTGATTTTTATTCACATAACTTATTTACTAATTCCCCAGTTATGGAACAGTTAGGTCTTGTCCGTTTCCAATGGGTGTCTTTGTGCAGTTTTTCCATATATAGGGTTGCATGCTAAGGATAGAGTCCCAGAAGTATAATTACTGCATTAAAACTTATAACTGTTTTTTGAAGTTCTTGATTGCTATGGCCAAGTTGCATTCCTAAAGGGTGGGCCCTATGTGCTCCCACATGCAGTTCCTGTTTTGCTACATCCCTGAGAACTCTGATTTTTTTTTCTTTTAAATAACCTTCTGTTGTTTCACATAATCTTCGTTTATACAGTGTTTACATCCTATGCCTGCTTATTACTTTCTAGGAATTTGTGTTTTTAATTTATGTGAACTCTTCATATAATAAAGATATGTAAGTTTTCCTGTCACATTTGCAACAGGCTTTCTGAATCTTCTTTAGTATATTTTATACACAGACTTACAGCTGTGAATAGATCCAAAACCTTTTCATCTCTGGTGGTGTAGTTTTAAGTAGTTTGATACTGTATTTAATTACCTCTTTAATCCAGAATAATTATTTTTAAGTTCTAAGTTGTTGTTATTTTTGTTTAAACCATTATTTAAAATTAATTTTCATGGCATTTCATAATAATTAGATAAGATGGCTTTTTAGTTTTTGAGGTTTTTTTTTTTTGCACCTGAGCATACAGTGAGTTTTTAATAAATGTGTGAACACTGGTGAATAAAATAAGTTGTTTTTAAGGTATAAAATATTTATGCACACATCCATTCATTTAAATTGTATGGTAATCCCTCTCCTTTTGTAATTTTCCCTTATGTGAAATTACAGTATCTATGTATTCATTTTGTATACTTTTATTGATACCTATGAGAATTTCAGCTCTGAAAAAAGATGAGAAGTGAATCACTTTTATTGTGGCTTATTAAAAAGTGGGAGTGATGGGGATTTAGGACTATAAAAGGAAGGTAAAATAGATGCAGAGGAGTAATTAATGAAATCATGAGGAAGATAGGTAAAGTTAGGTAAAGATAGGTAAAGGAAGGCTAGGTAAAGTTCTTAGATGGCATCTTAGACAACTGAGCCAATTTTAGTATGGAATGGGTGTGAGTGAAAATGACCAAGCCTTTTCCTCTTAAATATTGTGGCAGGCCCCAGGATATCAGTGCCAGGAGGTGGTCTGGTTGGCATGATTTGGGAGGTGGGGGTGAGAATCTCTGCATCATACAATGGGAATGGTATTGCTCATGTTACTGCACACCCAGGGACACAAACAAAAAGACATCTGAAGTTATGTGTCATCAATGAGATAATTTTTTAGACATTACACTGAGAAAGTAGGGTAGGGAGGACCTGAAGTTTTCACTGAACAATGGTTGGTAAATAGAAATTAATTGCGCAATATTCTTATTTTCTAATTTAAGTTAAATGTTATTGATACCATCTTTGACTTACTGTCTTCTTTTATTGCTTTATTTTGGTGAACTTGCAAATAATTGTAATGGCTTTTCCATAGTTTAACTTCCTTTTCCTCTTTTATTTGGTGACTATAGTAACTACAATAGGCTGCAAAAATTACAACTCCTAATACATGGAATTTAAGGCTCTTACCATATGTGGGGGAAAAGTATTTGCAGATGTGATTAAATGTCTTAAACTGGGGAAATTATCTAGTTGGGTTCTAAATCCAATCACGAGAGTCATTATAAGAGGAAGGGAGGGGGAGACGACATAGAAGAAGGCAACATGCCCACAGTGGTCATAAGATAATGCACTGCTGGCTTTGAATATGGAGGAAGGGGCCACAAGCCAAGGAATGCAGGAAATGTACTCCAGAGAAGGAAAAGGAAGAATGGCCTTGTTGACACACCTTGACTTCAGTTCAGTGAAACTGATTTTAGACTTCAGGTCTACAGAAATGTAGAAGAGTAAGTGTGTGTTGTTTTAGTCCACCAGGTTGGTGAGGATTTGTTATGGTGGCCATAGAAAACTAATAAAACAAGTTTTTGGTGAATAAAAGTGGTGATAACTTTAGTTAATCTATAGATTTTTGGTGTGTACTGGGCCACATACTATATTAATCAAGTGACACATGTTAATTCAGTTCCCAAATAACCCTGTGAGATTGGTACTGTTTACAGTCCCTGTCTTACAAATGAGAAACTAAAGAATGAATAGTTAAGTGTCTTGCCTAACGTCTCTCTGGTAAATGTTGAAATTAGTAGTTGTTGATTTTATTATTATTTTGAGATATAATTCACATAACATACAATTCACCTACTTAACATCTACAACTCATTGTTTTTTCAGTATATCCACAGAATTGTTCACACATTACTACAATACATTTTATCACCTCCAAAAGAAATCCTATTATCTATCTATTATCTATTATCTATTAGTAATCACTTCCATTTCCTCCCAATCATCCCCTTCTCCCCAGCGGCGTTGAAGAAATACCGATCTATTTCCCATCTATACTTTTGTCTATTCTGACATTTCATATCATATATTTCATTGTGTGGATAGACATTTTATTTATCCACTCATCAGTTGATGGCTGTTTGCAGTGTTTTTACTTTTTGACATTATGAATATGTTGCTATGAACATTCATGTGCAAGGTTGTGTGGACCCGTAATCTTAATTTGCCTTTGATATATGCCTAGAAATGGAATTGTTGGGTCATATGTCTATTTTGACCATTGAAGGAATTGCCAGAATGCTTTCCAAAGTAGCTGCATTATTTTACATTCCCACCAGCATTGCATGGTGGCTCTAATTTCTCTCCATCCTTGGCAATATTTGTTATTATCTAGCTTTGATTATAGCTATCCTAATGAGTATGAAGTGGCATCTCATGGTTATGATTTCATTTCCTTGGGCCAGTGATTTTGAACATCTATTCATTTGCTTAATGGGCATTTATATGTCTTCTTTGGAGAAAAATTTATTCAAATCCTTTAATTTTTTAAATTGGTTTTAATTGGTTTACTTTTTTATTTATTGAATTAAGAGAGTTATTTATATATTCTACATATAAGTAGCTTATCAGGTATATGATTTGCAAAATTTTCTTCAATTCTGTGAATTGTCTCTTTACTTTCTCAATGATATGTTTTTGCAGAAATAATTTTTTAAATTTTGATGATATACAAATTCAGCTATATTTTCCTTGGTTGCTTGTACTTTCGGTACCATAGCTAAATTAAAACATTGCATAATCCAAAGTCATGAAGATTTGTGTCTATGTTTTATACAAAGAGTTTTATAGTTTTAGCCCCTATGTATAGGTCTTTGATCCTATACCTTACTTTTTGTATATAATATATAGTAGGAGCCCAAGGTCATGTGTATGTTCAGTGTCCCAGCACCATGTGTTGAAAAGACTATTCTGTTCCCAAAGGAATTGACTTGGCACCCTTTTTGAGAATCAATAGACTGTAAATGTGTGAAGATTTACTTCTGGATTCTCAGTTCAATTCCAAATCTGGATGTCTGTCCCTATGTCAGCTTTGCACAGTCTTGATTACTAAAACTTTGTAGTAAATTTCATTCATTCATTCATTTTTGTAGTACATTTTAAAATCAGGAAGTGTAATTCCTCCAGTTTTGTTTTCTTTTTCCAAGATTGTTTTGACTAAGATGGAGCCTTTGAATTTCCATGTAAATTTTAAGATCAGCTTATCAATTTCTGCAAAGAAGCAAGTTGGGATTTTGATGGCGATTGTATCAAATATGTAAATCTATTTGGATAATATTGCCATCTTAACAATATTAAACCTTCCAATCCATGAACATAAGGTGTCTTTATATTTATTTATGTCTTCTTTATTTTTCTTCAATATACTTCATAGGTTTCAGAGTATAAGTTTTGCCCTTCTTTTTTTTTTGTCACTAAGTATTCTATTCTTTTTTGATGCTATTGTAAGTATAATGGGTTTTTAATTTTATTTTTGATTTATTATCATAGATTTACTTTTGACTGTGGCTACTCCCAACTCTGTATTCCTCACAGGTCATAGATTAACAGTGCATCAAATAATGGCAGCTTCATGCTTTTATTTCTTTATTATTATTTTAGCTTCATGCTTTTAAACAGCAGTTACCTGTTGTCTATTAACCTCTACTCACATTTTCTAAGCTTTTGCATCCTATACTTTGATGAAGCATTGAAATAACTCCCCTTTTCCATTTTACCTTACATTCTACCATTCCTCCCTGGTATATTTTGAGCTATCTTTATTTTTAATCTTTCTGTATCATTTTATTGTGAATGTATTCCCTATAAACCATAAGTGTTTAAAACTAGCTTGAATCTAGGTTTTCATGGAGGAATTTAAACAGTACACATTTCTTTCTCTCTTTTTTTTTAGTACATATTTCACTTGCAATTCTTGTTTTGTTCTCACTGGTATTTAATCTTTTCTTGTATTAATGCTTTTTGCTATGCAGACTCTGGACTTTTGCTTGTGTTTCAAATGGAACTTCTCTGTGCCCATTAACTACAAACTTGTGAATAACAGACATCTGATTTTTAACTCTACCTATGGAAGTCATTAAAGAAAACATTCCTTAGCTAAAATTTATCTTAACATCAAAGTAAAAAAAGAATAACTTTGACCATGTCATGAAAGATAAGGACTCAAGAGCTTTTGGTTTTCTGTATCTTACTTTCTTATTTTAATTATTTAATTTGAAAACGTTATAAATTTCAATAGTGAAGGTTCTATTAGTCATTATATTTCACAAGGTATTTATATATTAATAATCAAGTCTATCCCTCCATGAATTTTGACTTCAATCTTGTTTTTTTTCTCACCATGCCTTTCTCCAGTCTTAATTTTGTTTCCTTGCATAATGATTTAGTAAGCATATCAGAGTAATTTTTATTTATTTATGTGTTTATTTTTTAAAGATTTATATATTTTTGCATACAAGCTGGGGTGCAGGCCAGAGGTGTGGGGCAGAGAGAGGGCTCACCAGAGACAGAGTGGGGAGCAGAACAGGCAGATCTACTGGAATACACTGCTGAGGGGAGCAGCGGGAGAGGCAGGAGAAGGCTGCTGCGCCATGTGGGAATCTCCCACGTAGGCATCGAACTGGCGCCATAGCTGCTGACAGCTCCACAGTGCTGTGCTTAACTCATTGCACCACCAGGCAGGCCCCAGAGTAATTTTTAGAAAGAGCATCAGTATGATAAGAGCTCGGCAACTGGTCTAAATGTAGAAGTCTTGCCCTTCAAGTCATTGTCTTCAGGCTTTTGATTCTGTAAAGAAGTTTGAAGACAGCTATTTACCAGACTGAACATTTTTTGTTCTTTATTCCTGACATTTACAATTTTCATGGTAAAACAACTGCATATAAACTTCCTTTCATTGATTTTGGCTAGGCTATGCTAAACCCTCTTGATTTCCAAAATCAAGATTTCTTTCAGAAGCAGAAAGATTTCTCCTGTCAACTTCAATCAGTTCTCTTGCTTCGTTAGTTTGCTTTTTTCTTTTTCAGTGACCTGTTATTTTGATATCTAATATCTAAATTAACTTTGTTCCTTACTCACTCCCTTTTTCCCTCCTTTCCACCCAACCTTCCATTCTCCCTTTCCCCTCCCTTTTCCCCTCCTTCTTTCCCTTTTTCTTTCTTTACTCCCGCTTCTGTCCTTTTCTTTATTTATTTTTCTTTGTGTTCTGAAAATATTTTCTAAGATTTCCCTTTATGTCACTGGTTCAATTTTCCTACATATCTCTAATATAAACTTCCATTCAGCTGCAATGTTTTTGGTTTTACAAAATCTTTTATCTTAGTCTATTCTCTTGTCATAGCAACATCCTTTTTTATCTAATTAAAAAACCATTCAAAAAATTCTGCATCACATCTATATGAAAAGCAAGCTTTTCCTCCATGTTTTTCCTACTTCATTGCAAAATGTATTTAATCTAGGGTCTTATCCTTGAATGAAGAGGTTCCTTTTGCATGTGTATAGTAGTGACTATATATGCTTTTCACTTTATTCTAAAAAGAATTTAAGGAAGTATTAGATGAGATTCATCAAGTCAAATGTTAGAGATGACTGGACCGCACGGTCTATCCTTGCCTCCTGCAGGTTCCATTTGGGTTCTGGTAGAATGCCATCACCAAATGCTAGATCTTCTTCTATGTGTGGGGAAACATCTCAATCCTCTAGTCAAAAAAGCTCACTCAGATCTAAATCCAGGAAAAAGATAAGTACTGTTACCAGACAGTCATGTTTCAGGGGATGAAGAAGCTGGGCATATCATAATTCTGTGAATATTATTACCCAGAGGGATAAAAACATTTAGGAAGTTTCCTTCTTTGGGCCCATTTTCTTACTTTGGCTCCTTTACCGCTAAGAGCAAACCTCTATTGAACTGAGGGTGAGCTCCTGTTCCACTGCTTATTTATTGCCTTGCTCAAGAAATGCCTTTTGTTGGAGAGTAGTTCTAAAGTTTCTTTATACTCATGGTAAACACATAGTGGCCAGTACACAAAGGCAAACTCTCTCTCTGTCTGAGAGAGCACGCGTGCGCGCGCGCACACACACACACACACACTCACATAAAACAAAATAAGGCAAAACTACAAATTCAAGAAATCCTTGCCTTGAGCCTTTATACTGTGCTGTGCCCCACAGTGTGCTTTTGTTGGTCCCAGGATAAAGGGTGCTTGGAGGGCCAACTAAGGCCTCTGCTTACTTGTTCCTGGCCATGCTGTGTTGTCTCAGAAAAGGGAGTACTTTATTTTTTATCTTCAAATAAAATTTGCCTGTTAATGTTCTACAAAGTAACAGATATAATCTCTCTGCTTTCTGTGAGCCAGTGCTCTAACAGAATTTCAAAAAAATGAGCTTTGAATAACCCAGAAAAACAAAACTAAAATAAGAAGAAATACATCTGAATTTGACATAACAGAAGAGGTAAAAAAATAAGAATGAAACTGGAATGAAGAAATACCTTGAATTTAAAAGAACATATTTTTGCAAAACTGAAAATTGTGAAACAGCATATCCACCAGGTACAACTGGCAATGATTCTCCTTCATCTCCCTGGTCAATGAAGCTTCCCAGCACACAGTAACTCCAGCAAGGGACATGAGGAAATCAAATAACAGATCCTGGTAATCACCTAGTTCAGTGAGTCCAGGATTTTTATTTGATGGACTGCTGAATTTTTTTTCTTTTTAAAAACCAACATTAATTTTTATCAAAGTAACACATACATATAATTTAAAGTCAAGCTTAGTAAGTTATATCAAAGAATTGTGATCAGTCCCACCACTTTATGCCCTCCTCCCCTCCTTAAATCCTGTTCTTCAGAGTCTTCACTTTTAATCTGTTTAGCATTTCTTCTGGTAGCTGCACTTAAACTGCTCATTCGGATGTTATCTGGCTTATTGTGGTAGCTGAATATACTGCTCTCTTATAGTCCGTCAAGGTTACACTCTCTATATCTTTATAAAGTAATATCACAGTTTTTATGAAGTAATGTCACGATTTTTTTATTAAGTCAATATCCAGTGTTCATCTGAGTATGTCTAGGTATGTTTTGCTTGCACTTTAGAGTTTCCTTTTTCCTGTACAACTTTTATTTTTATTGGCATTAATAAGGTCTCATTTCTTCATCCGCTTAGTTGTTAGGTCTCTATTAGTAATGCTTTTTTGCAAACCCGTTGATGTAGTGTTCCATGTAGTTGGTATTCATTCTTTCCTTTCTTCCTCCCCCTCTTCTTTTCTTGTCTGTTCTTTTTTCAAATCTCCTCTCCAAATCTTCTGTTCTGTTCCAGCCCAGGCTAGGAACTTTCCTGGCCTGCCGCAGAGTTGTCTTCTTGGACTTCCCTTGACCTCTCTTGCGTGTTAATTCTCTGTACTCTATTTCTTTGTCTAGGTTCACAGCCTCATTGGGTGGAGCACATCCTTCAGGAACTTCCTGAGAAAGGTGCAGTGGAGAATAAATGTTGAAGCCTTTGTATCTTTTAAAATTTTGACATCCAAGGCTATTATTTTGTGTCATTTGTTCCTTTCACCCCACCCTCTGTTTCCAGGAAGCACTTGGAATTTTTCTTTATTCTTTATGTACTAAAAATTAATGGTAATATGCTGTGTTGTGTGTTTGTTTTCATCCATTGTGTTGGGCATTCAGCCCCTCCCTTCTGGAAACTCAGATCTTTCAGTTCTGGGAAATTTTTTCTTATGGTTTCTGTGATCATTTCCTTCTCACAGTTTTCTATGTTCTTTCCTTCTGGAAGACTTGTTTATCAGATGAGCTGCTAGCTGTCAAGGTCTCACTGTGAGTGTAGTATCTATGACATAATAAAGAGTCCAGATGTGCTTTGGGAGAGTAAGCCTTGAATGAAAGATACTGTCACTTTATTAATATGTCCTGCAGTTGGTTTATTTTTAATCTGGGGAGTTTCTTGTATTCTGATAACTTCTTTTCCTAGTACATGGTAGTTTTGATAAGTTTCTCATAAATGTAATATCTAAGACTCTGGACTGCTTACTTTTTAATTAGGATTATGGATAAATTGTCTTGTTGGCTACTCCTTTTACTTCTTAGGAATTTCTTTTCAAGGATAGCTGCACTTGACCTTAGATATTAATCTTAAGTGGAATTGCTAAGGTCATTGGAAAGATCTTATTACTGTAAAATATATAAATAAAAACTATCATATGCATATTTGAAAAGGAAAACACAATGCAAATGGATTCTCCAGGCATCAGGTTTAGCTTTTTGTACACAATATCTCATTTGACCTTCACAATAATTTTATGAGATGAGAACTACTGTTATTCCCCTTCTGGTGGTGAGGAAGTGAGGTCAATGCCATAAAACCAGGACAGCAGACCTAAAAATGCCAGACTCAAAGCTGTTAGAGAAAAGAATCTTCCACATTACGTTTTGTACCAGTTATACCTGAAATAGTCGAATGGAATTAAATAATCTGAGGTATGCTGACTATTTTCTTTCTTTAACAGAGCCTACCAAATATAAAAATGCTTACTGGTAGGTCAAAGTGATAACATTAACATTCTGAACATTGACCTGTTTGGCTCTTTAAGAACATGAACTAGGTCTGATTCATTAGGTCTGATTATTTATCTAATACAAAGCACATCTCAGGCAAGCAAATATGATTCAAGTCACTGCAAACATGAATACATGAAAGAGCACATAATGAATGAGTGAATAAGATTATAACACAGCAATGACTATTGAATTTTTAAGTCTATTAAAGTTTTTAGACCTATTTGCCCCTATTTTATATCTGCCACTGACTGCTTTATTTTATAAGCTTATATGCCTTCTTTTGTAATTTTCTCCTTTCTTGCTGTCAGTGTTCTAAATTGAACATCGATAGTCATGAAATGTGCTTGTAGCTCTTTGCAAATGGGAGGGAATAAAAGGAAGTTGCTGAGGTATTTTATCATCATATCCACAGGAGAGTAATAAACTCACATTTGATCCAGGACCTGACTCTATTCAGGGCTTTGATCCGAGGTGTGGGGCCCAGCTGCAGGGGCATCTGGGGAATATGTTCTTGGTTTGTGACCAAGTCATTATGGGACAGGGAGTTCTGTCTAATAAGTACCAGGGAGACACCCAAAAACTGAATTAAGATCCTATGTGAAAGAAGTGACTGAAACAGCTAACCCCCTATGAATTTGGTAAACATTTGTGGTCAGGCTAGAGTCCCAGGGTGGAAATAAAATGAGGACCGGGAGCTGGGTACCCACACAGACTGTTATAGACTCTGGGATGAATTTAGCTAAGGAGTTCTCCTAAAGGGGAAATTAGGAGATTGGTTCTAAAGGAGAATCTCTTAAAGGTCAGCTGTTCTTTTGGGACACCTGACTCCAGGCATGGCGCAATCTTGAGTTTTCACATGTTCTTCCACTGGTGTGAAGAAGTTGATAATAACTCCAGGAATTAGGGGAGGCTGAGCCTTAGGAAACAAGCCTGTTAATTATGTCCTCACCAGGGCAGGGCAAAGCTGGATAGGGTCAAACAGAGAGGGACAAATTGCTAATGGAAGTTCCAAGAGTAGAACTCCTTTCTTTTTTGGTGCGGGGGGTGGGGGTGGGGCTCTTTGCCCTCCAGTTTGCTAAGGTCACTCTGAAAATACACTGCTCTGAACTGAAGGTAATGCTGCAAAGATAGTGCCACAAAAGCACTGATTTGCAGTGAACTATTGAGGGTGTATGTTGTGCCAGGTGTTGTGCTAAGTGCTTGACTTGACCTCATTTATCCCTACAGGAACTTTTTGCTCCCATCAAAATATAGAACATTTCTCAAACCCCCAAAAATTCCCTATGATTCAATACATATGTATTTACTTTGCAGTTGATTTATCGAATATCACTCTATGGGTGGTACATTTCCCATTTGCATCACATTGGAAGTGAAATGTTGACAAACTGGGTGGTTATCTAGAATGAGGACCATGTTACATGAGGAACATGTGTCAAAGTGGGTAATGAGTGAATGTGGCACTAATATTGTAGTCCCAAGAAAAAACTGGAAACTTGCTTCTGGTCATTCAGGTTTAGCTGAAAAGTATTTTAAGAGACTGTCCAATATTGGAAGGAAGGGTTATTATAGGGCTATGTGGGGGACTTTCTGGGTCTTAGGACAGTCATGAGCAGGGAGGCTGTGAAGGAGGAAGGAGAGAATTTGCCTGCCTTCCTTAGTCACTGCATCCTGTATTCAGTTCATCTCAGCTCTTCTTTGTTGGTTGGATCCATACTCTTTCTTTTTTCATTATTTGAAGATTTTAATGTCAGCTTAATTAAATATTAAAATACAAAAAGTAAAACATAAAAGTCAAGTTAAACATAAGTATATGTACATAATAGTGCAGTGTAGAAGGGATTTCTGAGCCTGAAGTAAACAAAAATTTGTCAAGGAAGAATATAAAATCTACTACCAAAAATGTTTCTAATTTCTAATCTATTAAAAGTTATCTAGACATTTAAGTATAAGCAATAATGTGAAGAAAATACATGTACGTAGAGTGACATGATTTTGTCGTATCATTAATTTTTTTTTGTAAAGATTTATTTATTTATACATACAAGCTGGGGTACAGGCCAGAGGCGTGGGGCGGTGAGAGGGTTCATCAGAGACAGAGTGAGGAGCAGAACAGGCAGATCAGAAATACATGCTGAGGGGAGCAGCAGGCGAGACAGGAGAGGTCTGCCGCACCATGTGGGATTCTCCCTGGCTGGGCGTCGAACTCGCATCGTGCCCTGCCCACAGCTCCACAGCACAGTGCTCAACCACTGCGCCACCAGGGAGGCCCCTGTATCATTAATCTTAATAGAACTTTACATTTTAAAAATTAATTTATATTATCATAAGGTGACATGGGTTTACAATACAGTATGTGATTTAGGGGAATAGGGCTACACCTTTTCAGATGTTTGTTACCACACCACATCCACCACCAAAGCACCCATAGACCTTCCCATAAAGCTTTGGGCCCGTTCTCCTGTTTGTTTCCACTCCCTCCTCCCTATCTAGTAGCCTCAATTCTAGGGCTTGTTTTGGCTTAGTTTTGTCTGTTCTTTTGTTTAGATTCTTTATATTCCACATATGAGTGAAATCATCCAGTATTTGTCTTTTTCCTTCTGGCTTATTTCACTTAGCACACAGTCTTTCTTTTGTCTACTTTTGAACTAATTCTCTAAAAACTCTAAGGCCACCTTTTTAAATTTATCTCTTGGCTGTCTGTATCATTAATCCTGTTGTCTTCAGGATTTTTTGTACTAGTGGGAATGAGGAGGTGGAGGCATAGAAAACATTGAGGTTAAAAAGATCCAGGGTGTGTGAGTGTGTGTGTGAGTGTGTGTGTGTGTGTGTGTGTGTGTGTGTGTGTGTGTGTGTGTGTGTGTATTCTCTGTGTTTTAGGGAGTTTCTTTGGGTATTAACAAAGAGTGTGGATATTGATACATTTCCAAACTATTGTTAAGACTATCAAAACATGGTTTCACGAGTACCACTGTTTACTGTTGTCTCACTTCCATTTGTTGTACCTCATTTATTTTGGAAGCTCCCTAATTCACAATGATTTGTGTATTAAGGTCATGCCTGTACTGGCATTTAAGTAGAGACTTTATCCATGATTTCTGAAAAGTCTTCCAGCCTGGAGTCAGATGACAACAGAATTCAAATCTCATTTGCTAATTGCTTTCAAATATTGTCAGCAACAAATGGAAGTCTCTGGGGTCCTTGGGTGGCAGGTACATCAAGGGGGTATTTCAAAGGGAAGGGGCTAAATCTTGACTCTATTTCAGAGCAAATGTGCATTATTTTTTGCTACTCCCTTCCTAAAAAGGAAAACAAATTCTACTTGTTGGGTGTGTGTGAACATGTGTATATCAACCGGTTCTAATCCTTTTCCCCCAAGCCTTACTTTGTCCTGTTTTAAAGATAGGGTAATTTAACACCCCAGTTTTTATGTTATTGTCTAAGTCAGACTCTGACAGTATTCTTAGAAATTTTGGCATTGTGCCTTCTCTATTTCACAGGTACGCATACATAAAATAAACAAAACAATGTCCATTTACATTCTTCTTAACATTATGATAGGAAAAAATCTGAGTTTATTTTTAGGACAAGTCACATGTAGCAGAAAGAATAACAAATATTTGTGGTTGCCTCGGGAACTTCCACTGATTATGGAAAAGAGGAACAGATTTGAAAATGGGACAATTCGGTGATCAAATAATAAAACATCAGGAGGCCCTGGGAAGAGGCATGAAAGGAAGTAGAAAAATTTAAGTAAAAGTATAGTTTCCTAGTCAATTTTTTTTGTCTATTTCTGATTACTTTGTCTTGCCTTCCTCGGGGAAGAATGTGGTAGGATGCTTTATATACCAAGTGATTTTCTTGTCCAATTGTCTTTTGAGGGGAGAGGCAGAAGATTGTCAAGTTGTCCATGTGACGGTATCAAAAGGTAGAGACAGTGAAGACAAGGAAATCTACCTTTTTGCATTCCTGAGTCTTTCTTGAAATAACCCATCATGTGTGACATCTGAAGATGTAGCTCCAACTGCTCTTGAGTACAGGTAGAATACATAGACTTTCTGGGAGCACTAAAAATGACTTATTTGGCTTGCTGCCAGAATTTCCGGCATTGATTTTCATTGGCAACTCTTTGCTCAGGACAACCTCAGATAGATGGGAGCTCCCATGAGTTCTGATGTCCCGTGTAGAGTGTGGAGCCGGCTCCAGGGTGCTGGGGAAAGGATTCTGACTTTGTTCCCCTGTGACCGTTTGCTCGATCTTGGTGGATCCAGGAAATGCAAGCCCCAGAGGCCAGTGCTTATGTGGCCTTCTGAGCTGCACACTGCGTCTGACTTGCTGTCCCCCCAGGACACAAGAGCACTCAGGGCCTGGTGGAAAGTACCACTGGACCTTAGTCTTTCTCCCCCTGGAGCTGGCAATGAAGAAGGAAAGTAGAGTTACTTTGGTGGGGGGGAGGGTAGGAAGTAAAACTGGAGGCCAGGATAGGGACCAGATTGAAGAATCAGGGTTTGTGAGGCTCTGGAGACTCTCACCGCTCCAGTCCATTAAGCCCAGGTCATGATGGTTGGTGTTTGCAGGGAGTTTATGTCTAAGGAAGTGTGAGTATGAGAGTGTGTGTGTCTGTGTGTGAGGGGAAGGGAAACAGGTGATAAGGACTGGTTTGGTTATCTGAGGTGATAGGAGTTGACAGTCCACACAGAGAAGGCAGGAAACACTGGCAACAGATTCCACTGCTGCATGTCAGCTGGACGGGGAGCCCCCCTGATGAAGACAGGGCGCCGGCTCACTTACCTGCACAGCCACTCTTCCATGTCAAAATCCAGCTCTTCTCTGACTTCCATGTGTGCATGTCCTACTGCAGTTACAGGGCAACTCTCCACTATTGTCACAAATTGCACTTAAGAGGGTCTTTTTTCCAATGGCCAACTCCACTGATCTCTCCCTGAAGGAGAGTGGCAGAGTGTTCAAGCATTAGGTTGAGCTGCTTCCGGTCCTAGTGCTGCTGCTTATTAGCTGTGTGACCTCAGGCTGGTGATTTAACTTCTCTGAGTGCCACTTTTCTACTTGTGAAATGGGATTAATAGTTTGCACATTGTTATGAGGATTAAATGAGATAATGCAAAACAAACAACAAAAAAATTAAACCACACAGAAACTTGCACATCACTATTATAGCAACATTATCCATAATAGCCCAGTGAGGAGACAACCCACACTTCCATCTATTGATAAGTGGAGAAACAATAGAAGATTGGTGATAAAACTGTATGAAGTACTGATACATGATTCAACATGGATAAATGTTGAAAATACTGTGCTAAGTGGAAGAAACCAGTCACTAAGGAGCACATAGTATGATTCCGTTTATATAAAGTCTCCAGAACAGGCAAATCTATAGAGAGGGAAAATAGATTACTTGTTCCTATGAGCTTAGAAGGGTAGGGAGTGGGGTAAGGAACTTCCTTTTTGGGCGATGACTTTTAAAAATGAAAAAAATGCAAGCCCAGCCTAGGGTTTCGCTCAAGCAGCAGCTGCTGAAACAACTTACGGTAAGTGTGACCAATATACAGGGAAATGAAGGTCAATCATAAGCCAACGTAGCAACTATGGTTATCCTACAGCTAACAACAGATAGCAGTTTTACTAAGATGATTGTTTTCTATTATTCACTTTGGCCAAAGGAAGGGTGTGGGTTGTGGGGGGGTGTTGGAGAGAGAATTATGCGAACGTCAGTTCCTTCTGATAATTAAAAGCATAGAAATCCCACAATCAGACAGGCTTGCGTTCAAATTCTTGTTCTGCACTTACTATCATTGTGACCACGGACATGCTGCTAAACTTTCTTCAAGTGCAAAACACATTAGTGATATCTATGGCATTGTGAGAATGTTATGAATAATGCCTATTAGCATAGTGCCAGTATACCCAGCACGCACATAACACGTGATAGGGAGGATGATGGTGAGAGGACATGAGCTTTTCTTGGCTTAGGTTTCTGTGATGCTGCGTGAAGGAGACAGCTTGGGGACTTGGGAAGCCTGGGTGCTATGAAGTAGATGTGTCATGTTATCTGAGGTTCTTATCTCTGACCTGTCTTCTATCTCCCCACCCTTTATATCCTCCCTCTATCATGCTCAGTGCCTGGGGGCTGCCTAAAGCCCTTTGTTTCCAACTCCCAAAGGTGGGGGGGTTGCCCATTTCTTTTGCTGCTTCCAGAACCCTTTTCTTTCTGTTCAGTTTTGCCAGGTTTGGGGGAGAGCAGTCCATCCAATTCACTCCAGGTGCACAGAACAGCACATCTTCCTTCTACTTTTCAGGCCACTAGAGGTATTTCCCCTTTAACCAACGCAAATTGGATAATAGAATGAGAAGCAGTGGACTGCAGGAAATACTTTGAGCCCAAGGACATCATTGTGTCCTTAACAGAGTCTGGGGGTTGGCAGGGGGTTGGGAGGGGGGGAGAGTAGGCCCCACCCTCCCTGCTCCACCTCTTCCTCGTCCTCCTTAAAAATGTGGACTCCGACTCTAGAATCTGAAGCAATTGTTTCTTCCCAGGGAAGAAGGAAACTCAAGACCACCAGCCATTAAGTCTTGCTCAGTCCCAGACTTTGGTTCCCAGTGCCCAGCGTCAGCATGAAAAGCTGGTC